>CAUYQV010101906.1:0-12962 GCA_963574575.1 Galagoides demidoff
AAGTGTGCTCCTCAATCTTCTCTCTTGGCTCTGCTCCAAACCATCAGCTAAGTAGCTAAACTTCTGTCCTTTCAGCCTCCTTCTGGATGGGAGCTTCTGTAAAAAGCTGGCTGCAGTCCGCCATCTTGGCTCCGCCCCCCAGACATTGATTTTTATATCCTGAGACATTATTGTATTTTTTGATCACTTCCAGGAGTCTTGAATCTTTGCACTTCTCTAAGATCATGTTGTAGGCAAAGAACAAGAGTGTGACCTACGCTGACCCCATTTAGATAACCTTAATTTCCTTCTTTTGCTTCATTGTATTGGCTTAAACTTCTAGCACTATGTTGAATAGTAGTTGTGATAAAGGACAACGTTGTCTGGTTCTGGTTCTAAGTGGAAAACTTTTAGTTTTAGTTAATCCAGTATGATATTAGCTATGGGTTTGTCATAGATGGCTTCAATCAGTTTAAGAAATTTGGCACCTAAGCCTATATTCTTAAGTAGTGTTCTAATTAGGAAAGGATGCTGAATTTTACCAAATGCTTGTTCTGCATGTATTAAGAGGATCATATGGTCTTTGTTTTTGCTTATGTTACTATGGTGAATTACATTTATTGACTTCTGTATGTTAAATTAGCCTTCCATCATTGGGATGAAAGCTACCTGATTTTGATGAATGATATTTTTAATGTGTAGCTGTAATATATTGGCTAGGATTTTATTGAGAATTTTTGCATCTCTATTCATTGTTAAAATTGGTCTGATGTTCTCCTTTCTAGTTGGGTCTTTTCCTGGTTTTGGTATCAGGGAGGATTCCTTCCTGCTCAATTTTTTGGAATAATTTCTGCATCATGAGTATAAACTCTTCTTTGAAGGTTTGATAGAATTCCGGTGTGAAGCCATTTGGACCAGGGCATTTTTTTGGTCAGGAGTTTTTTTTTTTTTGTTTGTTTGTTTCTTAAAATTAGTCTGTTCAAGAGATCTATTTCTTCTTGGTTGAGTCTAGGGAGAGGGTGTGGTTCCACATTTTCAGATTTCTGAACATAGAGTTTCTTGTAGTACTCAGAGATGATCTCTTGTATCTGTCTGGCATCTGTTGTTTTTTCAACTTTATTATTTTTGATTGAGGTTATTAGAGATTTTGTTTTTCTGTTTCTAGTTAATCTGGCCAAAAGTTTTATGATTTTATTTATTCATTTTAAAAAACAACTTTTTGTTTTTTTAATTTTCTGAATAGTTCTTTTGTTTTCAATTTATTTAATCTCTGATTTTATTTTGGTTATTTTTTTTCTTCTGCTGAGATTGGGATTACATTGTTTTCCTTTTTCTAATTGCATAAGATGGTTCATGAATTTGTTGATGTACTCTCTGTTTTTTGAATGTGGGCATCTAATGTAATAAATTTCCTTCTTAAATCTGCTTTTGCTATATCCCACAAGTTTTGGTAACTTGTATCTTCATTGTTGTTACATTTGAGTAATTAACAATTTACTCTTTTATCTCTTCCTGAACCCAGCTGTGATTCATTGTAAGGTTGTTTAATTTCCATGTCTTTGTGTGGGGATGAACATTTTTGTTGGAGTTGAGTTCCACCTATATTGCCTTGTGGCCTGAAAGAATAAAAGGTTATTCATTCTATTTTATTAATTTTGTTGAGTTTTGATTTGTATCCTATAGTGTGGTCTATTTTGGAGTATTTACTATGCACTGATGAGAAAAATGTATATTCTTAACTTTGGGATCATGTGTTTCATATATGTCTATTAATCCCATTTTTTCTAGGGTCACATTTAAGTCCTTTTTATGTTTGTTTAGTTTCCATTTAGAGGATATGTCCAGTTCTGTCAGAGGGGTAATAAAGTTCCTGACTATTATGGTATTATGGGATATCATATTGCTCAGACCTATCAAGGTCTGTTTTCATAAAAGGGAGCATTTAAGTTGGGTGCATAAATATTTAAAATTAAAATGTCTTCTTATTGTATTGTTTCTTTGACCATTATAAAGTGTCTTTCTTTGCCTTTCTTAATTTTGGTTGCTTTAAATATGCTTATATCGGCCATTTTGCCTGAGCGAGCAGATGGTCACCTTTATTTAAAACACAATTTCAATAAACGTGCTTATTCTCTGCAACATCACTTTTCCTTGAGACCCTTACAGCAACACAACCATAGGTGTGGTCCCAGCAATTACCCTCCCTCCACCCATCCTCCCCTCTCCCCTCCCCTACCTCTCCCTTTTCCTCTTCTTCTTTGTGTATAATTGGGTTATATCTTTCATGTGAAAGCTATAAATTGGTTTCATAGTAGGGCTGAGTACATTAGATACTTTTTCTTCCATTCTTGAGATACTTTGCTAAGAAGAATATGTTTCAGCTCCATCTATGTAAACATGAAAGAGGTGAAGTCTCCATCTTTCTTTAAGCCTGCTTTATATTCCATGGTGTACATATACCACAATTTATTAGTCCATTCGTGGGTCGATGGGTGTTGGGAGATTTTTTTATTACTGCTATAATCTTGCTGCTCTTTATTGATCAGTTAGGTATTTCTATTTCTTCCTGATTGAATCTTGGGAGGTTGTGTGCTTCCAGGAATTTGTCCATGTCCTCTACATTTTCTAGTTTGTTTGCAAAGATATTTTCATAGTTTTAATGAATAATATTTTGTATCTCTGTGGTATCAGTTGTAGTATTTCCTTTTTCATTTCTGATTGAGCTTATTTGGGTCCTTTCTTTCTCTTCTACTTATGGCTAATCTAGCTAGAGGTCTAACAATTTTATTTGTTTTTTCAAATAACCAACTTTTTGTTTTGTTGATCCTTGGTGTTATTTCTTTGGCTTCCATTTCTGCACCTGGGCTCAGCTCAAGCAATCCTCCCATGTCAGCCTCCCACAGTGCTAAGATTACAAGGGTGAGTCACTGCACCTGGCCTTAAAAATTTTTTTGTCACAAAATTTGCAAAATAAATTGGTTAATGATTTTCAAAAAATAAAAATAAAAAATAAATAAATATGCTTGTATCTGAAAATAAGGTTGCAACCCCTCCTTTCTTCTGATTTCTGTTTGCTTGAAATACTGTTTTCCATCCCTCATCCTTGAGTTTTGATTTGTTCTTCAAGGTTAGGTGTGTTTCCTGGGACAGCTTATGGATGGCTGTGCTTTCTTATCCAACTGTGTCTCTTCAGGGGCGAATACAATCCATTGACATTTATTGAGAGAACTGAGAAGTGGGGTAGAGTTCTATTCATCATATTTTGTCAAAGTCCAATGTTCAGTTTTATCCTTTGCACTATTGTGGAAGCAAAGTTTTGACATTTAGCTTCTGGGCGTTTACTTTGCTGGTGGTTCATTGTGATAGTGTTGAGAATAGGTCTAATTTTTTTTTTGTAGAGCTGGTCTTGTTGTGGTGAATTTCCTCAGTGTTTGTATTTCTGCACAAGTTTTGACTTGTCCATCAATCTTGAAGCTTAGTTTAGGAAGATACAGAATTGTGGGCTGAAAATTGTTTTGCTTACAAATGTTGAAGGTGGATGACCATTCTCTTCCAGCTTGGAACATTCCAGTTGAAAAGTCTGCTGTCATCCTAATGGTTTTGCTTTTGTAGGTCAGTTGGCACTTACTTCTAGCTGCTTGTAGAATTTTTTCTTTCATCTTGACTTTGGACATGTTCTTACAATGTGTTTTGGAGAAGCTCTGTATGAGTTGTGATGATATCCATCTGAATGTAGTATGCCAGGATCTTTAGTAAAGCTTGGGAAGTTTTCATTTATGATAGTCTGCAGTAAGGCTTCCATTCCTTTGGGACAATCTTCTTTCCCTTCAAGAATCCCTATTATATGTATGTTTGAATGCTTCATGGAGTCTCATAGTTCTCTAAGTGACTGTTCTGATTTCTCTCTCTTCTTTTCTGCCTCTTTGACTACCTGAGTTAACATGAAAAATTTATCTTCTATCTCTGAGGTTCTTTATTCTCCATGGTCTAAGGTATTTTTGATACTTTCTACTGCATCTTTTCATCCCCCAATTATCTCTTTCATTTCCTTAAGCTTTGCCACATTTTTTCTAAATTGTACATATCTCTTGTTTGACTTTTGCTTCAGTCTTTCCATTTTCTCATCCATTCCTTTTATTGTCTTTATTATTCGTGTTTTAAATTCTCTTTCTTTCAAATGCATTAATTCTTTATAGGTGGAGTCTTTTGCAGTATCTGCCATATGTTCACTTAGAGCAGTTGCTCTGTTTTGGTTTTTCATGTTGCCTGAATTTTTCAGTTTGTTCTTCCTCATGGGTTCTTTCTTCTTGTTCACCTCCTTGTGCTCCTTCTTCCTTCTCACTTCATCCTTTGTTTCAAATTACCTCATCTCAGAGCTTTGGTCAAAAGGAAGAGAAGGGTAAAGTGAAGACGGGGAGAAATAAGAGGAAAAGAAAGAAAAAAAGAAGGAAATCAAAGAAGAAAAGACAAAGCAACAATGGGAAGTAGGATGAATGAAAAGAATTGAAGAACAGGAGAGAATGAGGACAGAAAGAATCAGAGTGATATAATAAATGGTATTGATGGGCTGCACCTGTAATTCAAGGATTTTGAGGGGCTAAGCTGGGTGAGTTCCTCAAAATCAGGAGCTTCCTACCAGCCTGAGAAAAGCCAAACTCTTCCTCTGCCAAAAATCAGAAGAGAAAGGAGCAAAGACTAAAAACAAGAAGTAAAAAATAAGTAAAAATGAAAAAGAAATAGAAAAATTCTACAGTGTTGACTTGCCAATACTGTCTTCCCAGGGCCAAACATAGATAGGCTCCATAGACCATGAAATCTTGGGTTCCTTGAGCCATACTACTGCCATGCTCCCCAGCAGACCACAGTCATTCTACCCCATCACCCAGCAAACAAACAAACAAAAAAAGGTGAAAAATAAAAGGAAAAATAATATTAACAAAATAAGAAAAATTAAAGAAAATTAAAACTTCAGTTAAATAAAGGAGAGAGACAGAAAAGGAAAAAAGAAAGAGAGAAGAAAAAAAGGGAGGTGATATCTTAGCTGTTGCATAAGCAATTTATGTGGGGAAAAATGAGGAAAGTAGAGTCTATATTTAAAAAGAGAATGAAGATGAGTGAAATAGAGAGAGAAAATTAATAAGGCTAAAATAACATGACAAGAAATATAAGAATCCTTACTCTTGAAGAAAGTAAAAATGGAAGTTAAGATTAGAACAAACCAAACAAATTAGCAGAAACAAAACACAAGAAAAGAAATCAAAAGAAGCTCAAATAGCCAAAAACAGCAGCTACATCAACAACATAGAAAAAAAGAGAAAAAAAAAGTAAAAAAAAAAATAAAAATGCTAATAAAAATGTATACATATATGTAGCAGAAGGGACCAAGCTTTAATGGGAATATATATGTCACAATGTGTCCCCAGGACACTAGGTGGTGCTGTGGTTTCCTTAGGAGATGGACAACACAGCCAGCAACCTCTGTGATGCTTATTCATAACTTAGTTGCCCTTGGTGGTTGCCTGATTGTTTTCTCAGCATTCTACCCCATGGGTTGGGATCTTAAATCTCTCCAGAATCCTTCAGAGGTAGATCTCACTGTACCTGCTGACACCAGTTCCCATGGGGTGTGGGAGTCCCTCAGCCTGTCCCTGATCCTGGCAGGCAGAATTCAGACAGCCATGCTTTAGGCCTTGCTAAGACTTTTTCCTAACCTTCCCACAATGGCAGCCCCCTGGCTGCCTTGACCTTCCCAGTATGGCTTCCTTGCCACCCATGAAACTAATGGCAAATCCAGTCTAAATGGCATTCCAATCTGGTTGCTGTATACTCTTTGAGTTTGCCCACTCTTCCAAGCTTTCCACTCAACTCGCAGTTTCCCCCCCAAATGAAAAACTCCTGATGGGTTTCCTCCCATCCTGGACCTCTGTGGAAGGGTGGCCAATCCAAATGGGTGGCAATCACTTGCCTAATAGGTCAGATTTCCACTGCTGTGGGTCACACACTATATGTGGCTCACCACCACATCGCTGGTGGTGTAAGGTCTGGATTGCCACCCAGGTATGGCTGGATTTTCTCTTTTTTTCCCAAACTAGAACTCAGCTGAATGATCTTCTACTCTGCCAACTTGCTCTGCCCCTATAAAATTCTCAACTACATTCCTTGATGCTCTGGAAACATGACTTAGAGTTGAGGAAAAGCTTCTAAGATTTCACTGAGACTGAAGATTAATAGGGGCAAAGAATTATAAAAGATTCCAAAGATATATGGAATGAGATGTGCTCAGTAGCAGAAGGTAACATGAGAAAATGTTTGGCTGGGGTTTAGAGAGGAAACAATAATAGTGGGAGAGGAGGCTGGAGAGAATGCCAGGGGCCAGAGGACTCTAGGTTTTATCAAACCATTAAAGATTTTGGTCTATTTTAAGACTAATTGGAATCCATTGTGCTATCTTTAACTTGGTTGGTAGGGGAAGTGGATGACAGGACAGATTGATTTGAAAAGATCTACTCTAGATGCAATGTGAACAATAATTTGGAAGGAAATCAACATGTATGCAGAGGGTTCAGTTACAAGGCTCCTGTGCTAGGTTGGCCTCTGTGGGGCCCCCACTGGCATGCCAGATAGGTCTCATCAGGGTGATTGGTCTGTTATGTATAAGCATCAGGGTAAACTTCACAAAGGCAAATATTGTGGGTTAAGGGGTAGGCTTTATTGATGAAGATAAAAATTTAGAGGTCCAGGAGAATCAGAAAAAAAATCACAGGTCTTCCATCCTCTTGTCATCTTATGTCAAGCCAAGGCCCTGAGCACTGCTGGGTGTCAACAAGGAGAACATACTTCCCTGTTTTCCATAGGGCAAAAGGGAAGAAGCAGTGTTGTCAGTAGGAGGATACACAAACTGCTGAGCAATGGTCAGTTTGGATTTGGGGTGCCAGTGGTTTGTAAAGAGTTGTCTGAGAATGCCAGTCACCCATGGAATGGTATAATCTTCCTTGCTAGAGTAAACAAGTCCCAAGGGAACTTCAGTTTGCATTCAACCCCTTCTTCTAGGAGAAATGGAAACCCCCAGTTCCAACTAGCTCATTGTCCAAGCAATCCAGAATGAACTGCCAAGGTCATAGTTTGATAGTCCTGCTCACTGCGCTATAGGCACTGCCACAGGAATCTTCATGAAGGGTGGCGAGTTTTTTCTGTAAAGGACAAGGTAGAAAATAGTTTTAACTTTGAAAACCATATGGTCTCTGTTACAACTACTTAACTCTGCTTATGAAGCCGTAGACAATATGTAAATAAACGAATATGTCTATGTTACAATAAAACTATATTTACAAAAATTGATGATGACCCATATTTGGCCCATGGACCATAGTTTGTTGATCCTTGTTCAAGATAAGAAATGATGGTACCTATTGATTTTTTATAAAGATGTAAAAATAAGTCAATGAGGGAAGGAATAGCCTTTTCAACAAATGATACTGGAGCAACTGGAAATCTACCAGTAAAACAATAAACTTTAACCAAAACGTCATACTTTTTTCAAAATTTACTATAAGTGTATCAGATGTTTCTTTACTAAAGCGAGTGTCAAGATAATTCATTAACAGGTAATCACAGACTGAGAGGAAATACATGTATTTGCAAACTACATACCCAGCAGAAGGTTTGCATGCATATGGAATTCTCAAAACTCAACATTAAGGAAACAACCCAATTTTATAAATAAGTAGGCAAAATATCCAACATACACATCACCACTGAAAATACATGGATGGAATATAAGTACCTGAAGATGTTCAATATCTAATTAGACATTAAGGAAATGTAAATGAAAACTATAATAAAATATGATTAGAAATAAATGGCAAAGATAAAAAAAATTACAATATGAAATGCTGACAAGAATACAGAGCAACTATAACTCTTACACACTGCTGATAGTAATGGAAAATAGTATAGTCACTCTGGAAAAGAGTTTGACACTTTTTAATAAAGTTAAACTTACACATACTACATGATTCAGTAATCACTCTTTCCTAGAGAAATAAAAGCTTATGTTTACACAAAACATATACATTAGTGTTTATAATAAATTTATTTGTAGTCACTAAAACCTAGAAACAACCCAATTATCCTTTAATGGATGAGTGAATGGTTTAAAAAAAATGTGGAATACCACATAGCCATAAAAATGGGAGAGCTGTTGATACATGTACGAACTTGGATACATCTCACAGGCATGCTGAGTAAAATAAGCCAATCTCAAAAGGTTACACACTGTATAATTTTATTTATATGACATTCTTGAAAAGAAAGGAAAAAACTATGATGATGAACAGATCTGTGGTTGCCAAGGAAAAGCTAAGGTTGGAGAAGGTGTCACGACAAAGGAATAGCGGGGAGATTGTTTTTAAAATTTCAGAATAATGTAAGGGCACATATAGTTAGGTTGCATTGTTTGCATTTGTTAGGTAAAATCTAAGTTGCTATTAAACCTGTCATCCTGGAGGGTGCCATTTACCTCTACATTGTACCCAATAGATGAGAGCTTGCCACATCTCCTCCCCCCTCCCCCTTTTTGAATTTAAATGAGTTTTTCTCTCATATGTGCATGTGGTTGTTCATGTGCCAGTTTCACCTTAATATTGAGTACACTGGATGCTTGCTTTTTCATTCTTGTGATACTTTACTTAGGAGGATGCTCTCCAAATCCTTCCAGGTAAAAAAATATGGAATGCTTTATGAATTTGTGTGTCATCCTTATGCAGGGACCATGCTGGTATTCTCTGTGTCTTTCTACTTTAGTCACATGTGCCGCTGAAGCAAGCTCACAGGACGGGATATTTTTATGGGATGATGGAGCTTTTCTATATCTTGATTGTGGTAATGGTTACCCAAATGTACACATGTTAAAATTCACCCAAAAGTCAATTTTACTTTATGTTAATTTTAAAAATAAAAATAACCCCAAGTTTGTGAATAAGCAATGATAGCTAGAGTTGTCACAATTCAACCAATAAAACAATTTAGTGTTTCTATGATAATTATTACCAGAATAAGTGATCATGTTAATTGCTTTTATTTTGTTGGTAAGCAGTTTCCAAATACTTTTGTATTAACCTGGATGGAGTTGATGATACTTAGTAAGGTATCACAAGAATGGAAAAGCAAGTATCCAATGTACACAATACTAAATTAGCAATTTTTAAAATGATAATAACCAATACTTTGGGGGTGTTTTTAATAATGTTTTGAAACATTCTGAGAAAAAAGTAATTGAGTCTAACTTGAACAGGGTCACATGATAAGGAAAATACTCTATTTTAGAACTTGAACAGAGGTTTGTGTTCAAGCTCCCATTCCAGCTCCCATTTTCCTTCCCAGTGTCCTTGAACAGGCATTTGTTGTCATGTCCTGTGGCATTGATGACTTCCTAGTAGCCACGAGAGTCACACACTAGTTTCCTGAGCAGGAACTCAGTTGATTGGGACAGGCAGTGTCCAAACTCCCTTTTATGAAAGAGATTCCTTGCTGCTCAGAGGAGGAAAAAGAATCACTTAGAGTTAATTTTAGAGTGAATTAATAATATCAACAATAGTAATTACTAATATGCATTGCTATTCTTTTAAGTCAAATTATATGTTGCTATAAACCAGACCTAAAATATGACTTTCTCTACTGGTGAAAATCTTAATTAAAATGATGTATTTTAATATACTTTTGGAACAGGATATAAATTATTCCTTAGTACCTCAATTTTTGTATTCTTCCCTTTAATAATCTTTTCTGTGCAGTGTTAAAGAGGAAGAAAATTGGTAATTAATAAAAGAGTGAACAGGTGGCTACACTGATTCTAAAAGATCAGTAGTGTAATAATTTCTTAATTATTATTATGCACTGTAAGGGTTTTTAAATACATGATGATGTATTTCCTTCTACTTCTGGCACCCTATAGCTAGTGGCATTACATTTCATTTCAAATAATAATTAATAAGAACTGAGGTATCTCTATACATTTTATTCCTCCTGTTTTAGTCTCTTAAGTAACCATTCTGTCACATTTGTTATGCAAATGCTGTAGCGCTGCATGTAATTTCAGCAATATGGGAGACGCCTCTCACAATGCCTTGAAGTACTTTTTTGAATTAACATTTTATTCCTGAAAGCAGCATTTTTCATATGCCTTTCAAAGAAGCAGATGAAAGCTGCATAATTGCTATGTTTTCATCAAGGTGAACAAACCAATGAAACATTGAAAGTATCAGACAATGAAGGGGAAAAATAAGCTTGTCTTTCCTCTGGCACGCTGGTGTCTGTGAAAGGGTGCTAACTGTAAAATTAGATGCAGAGTACCTGCCATCTCCTTAATAACCACCCACTTAGTCGGATAAGTGTCCTGCCTGTCCAGATAAGGCATGTGTTTGATTAAGGGAAATCATTCAATGTAAATGCTGGCCTATGTAGCCAATCAAAGACAGAGTCAGCTTGTCTATTATGGATCTGTCAATCTTGTCTGTTTGCTTATTAAAGTTTCTTTAGCAAACCCAGTGGCCTCCCTTTGGTATGCTAAGCAGGCCCAAACGTTGCTAACATCTTGGAGTGAAGTCACCAGCCTTTGAATGACTCTGAGAGAGTCTACAGGCTTTCCCCAATTTAGCAAAGCGTTTTGTTCCAAAAGTTTGTTTGTAAGTCAGTTGTTTGGAACTTGAGAAGCATTTTTCCCATGGAAACAATGTTACAAATGGTGGGAAGGTTCCCAGGCCAGTTCACAAAAGCCTATTTAACCTAGAATATGGCTGGACTATAGGGCCCATAGCACTAGAAAGCCAATCACCATTAAGATTATTGTTTCTATGGGAAAATGTGCTCCTAGGGCTAATTGTGGATGCCAGCAGCAACCCCCCAGCCCTGTCTAGCCTCTGGCAGCTGAAGCCTAGACTCTCCAGGCCAGGCCTCTTTCCTTCAGGAGAAAGGTGGAAGTCCTGGGGGGATTAAATAGGGGTCTCAGGAGAGGTCCAGGGACTTAGGGAGAAGATTTCTGTAGGGGTAGGGTGCCCAGATTTGCAAATAAAACTATTGGGTGTCTAGTTAAAGTTGCCTTTCAGACAATCAGTAAATATTTTACATATATATATATATATATAGCCCATGCAATATTTGAGGTACACTTACCCTTTTTAAAAAGTATTTGTTGTTTATCCAAAATTCCAATTTAATCAGAATCTATATTTTTATTCTGCAACCCTCGGTAGAGACTAGAGGCTTGGTTGGTTTGCATGGTTGCAAGGATTCTGAAGCAGACATGTAGTGGTTTAAGGAGGAAGGATAGAATCTTCCAGGTTAGGGAATGCCTCTTTAGGGAAGCAGCAGGACACTGCTGTTCCAAGTAAAGGGACATTTCAGATAACTGGGGTTTATAGTCGTCAGTTCAACAATGCTTTGGATTGAGCTCTTTCAGTTTGATATCTTTCTAAAGCATTGTACTTGCTTTCTTGCCATCTTGAAAGAGTGAACATGAGTTCATCACGACAATTTAAGAGTGACATTTTTGACCTTGGGCAAATTATTTCACTTCTCTATGCCACAATTTCCTCATCTATAAATGGGGATAATATTATCTACCTCATTGTTTTATTGTGTATAGTAAATCTGTTAGTACAGTATCTGTAAAGGGCTTAGAGTGGTGCCAGGATCACAGTAAGTGCTTTACAGGTGTTGTTTATTGTTGATGTTGTTGTTGTGATTTTATTGTCTTATATTTTACCTACCCCCTCAGGAGCAATGAGTTCTGTGGGATTTGTTGTTACAACATTAAATAGCCTCAGATTTTTCTTTTTCTCTGTCTCTCCTCTCTCTCTCTCTCTCCCTCTCATACATTAGCTGTTAACTTTTATCTTTGTCTACATACTCCATGTTTTTTCAAATTGATGCTTCATTTGTATAATTGATCACACGAAAACCTGAACTTTGTTATGGCTTTCCAAAGAATGCAATATATAGATTTGGATATACTGCATTTAAAATAATTTCCCTAAACATTTAATAATGTAAATGTTTATTTTACTGTAGAACCTCTATGGTAGGCAGCCTTTTAAAATGACCCTGCTTCAGTGATCCTACATTCTGATATTGAGGCTTTTGTGTAATCTCTTCACCTTGACGGACTTAATCACTTGCTTCTAATGAACAATATATGGCAGAAGACTATGACTTCTGTCTTGCTGGCATTCTCTTATCTTTCTGCTGGCTCACTCTGAGTGAAGCCAGTTGCCATGTTGTGAACTGTCCTATGGAAAAGCCCTGTATGGCAAAGAACCAAGGGAGGCCTCAGGTCAATGTATTACAAGGAATTGAGTCCTGCAATCAACCTCTCAAGTGAACTTGGAAGTAGATCCAGTCCTAGTTAAGCTCTAAAATGAGGGCAGCAGCAGTGGCACCTTGATTCTAGCCTTACGAGAGACTGAGTCAAAAGTCTCAGTTAAATTGCGCCCATATTCCTGACCTATAGAAATTTTGAGGTAATGAAGGTATGCTAATTTTTGGCAGTATTCATTATGCAGCAACAGATATGATACTTCCATCTACCTATATTCTACAATTAACCTGTTTATACAGTTACTTTGTCCCTATACTTGCTGTATCTACTCATATGTCATCTTTCTATTCTATTTAACTGCCAATCTATTCTTCTTTATTGTTATAATTGTTTTTTATTGCTATATATCTTTTTTTTTTTGAGGCAGAGTCTCACTATGTTGCTCTTGGTAGAGCGCCATGGCGTCACAGCTCACAGCAACCTCAAACTCTTGGGCTTAAGCAATTCCCTTGCCTCAGCCTCCCAAGTGGCTGGGACTACGGTGCCTGCCAAAACACCCGGCTATTTTTTGTTGCAGTTGTCACTGTTGCTTAGCTGGCCTGGGCCAGGTACAAACCTGCCACCCTCGGTGTATGTAGCTAGCACTGTAACCACTGTGCTATGGTTGCCA
>CAUYQV010101909.1:0-14094 GCA_963574575.1 Galagoides demidoff
AAAGTTATGGGGAAAAAAATCGCAGAAAGTGGACTACAGCCTGTGGTCCCAGCTACTTGGGAGGCAGAGGCAGGAGACTCGCTCGAGCCCAGGAGTTGGAGGTTGCTATGAGCTGTGATGCCATGGCACTCTACCCAGGGGGATAGCTTGAGGCTCCATCTCTCAAGAAAAAAAAAAAAAAAGAAAGAAAGTGGACTACAAATTAAAGACACAAAATGTGAACCAAAATTAAGGTATCAAAGAAACACCAGGAGTTCATTAGCCCACGGGTAACATGTCTTAAAAGAAAACCTCAAGAAATGAGAAGGGAGAGACCGAATGCAGAACTTCATGAGGTTAAACTTTTCAAGAACAGTAAGGCCTGTATCTTCAGATGAAAACAGAGCTGTGCGTTTTCAACGAAAGGAGTAAAATATCTGGATACTTAACCACATTATTGAACTGTTTCAGATCCCAAAGTATACCATGAAAAGATGAGGGGAAGGAAATATATTCAAAAGCACAGGAGCTACACCCGTGTCAAGTTCAGCAACTGAGAGTCGCTCCTTTGTTTCTGGCTTTCCAAGTTTGAGGAAAACACATGTTCCATGTGGAATCCTGCTGCATCAAGAAAAATTATGAGCTACGCTGTAATGGCACAATGAAGACATCTTCAAAGTTTCAGATCTTTAGTCTTCAGTACATTCTATATAGATAGATAGATAGTTTTGTTTTGTTTTGTTTTGAGACAGAGTCTCAAGCTGTCACCCTGGGTAGAGTGCCAGGGCATCATAGCTCACGGTAACCTCCAACTTGGGCTCAAGTGATCCTCTTGCCTCAGTTTTTCTATTTTTAGTAGATCTGGGGTCTCCCTCCTGCTCAGGCTAGTCTCAAACCTGTGAGCTCAAGTAATCCACCCACCTTGGCCTCACAGAATGCTAGGATTACAGGCATGAGCCACCGGGCCCGACCCCAATATACTTTTTAAAATACTTTACTTGATGACACTCTGTAGGAAAAGAAGACTTAATTCTGGTAGGAAAGGTATGTGGATGTGTGCATGGAAAACAGTGGATAGAAATGATGATAAAGCCCCAAGTATAAAATTTAGAATAGGGCTAAAAGAAATTATTCTAAAAGTAGCAAGAAAAATGATTAAAATACAGAGGTAAAAGGGAAGAGTGTAGGGGCAATTCTCTGGACTTTATACACTGGGGAAACAGGAAGGAATAAAAGAATAAGGAGATAAAGACAGGCTATAAAGAGGGAAAGAGAGAATCAAGGTCTGGAAACAGAGGTCTGAGAGGAATCCATAGATAAGAGAAAAGGTGCTCATCAGGGCCGAACATTGACATAGGAAGTTCTAGGTCTTGATTTCAAAATTATAGTTGCAGAAGAAGGTTGTTTTCAGCCCCTAAAATGTAAAAATAAAGATCCAAATGACATAATTTTGAAAGTGGAAGGTGCCAAAAAAGATAGAGTAAACTTGGAAAGAAGCACAACCAGGGAGAATTTTCACAACGCAGAGTGACTAATGTTTTCGGAGGAAGAGAAAAAACATTTATTTTTTAACTTTTCTTGAAAAATATAATCAAGGTCTAAAGAAAGTGCCTTAACTATGTTGAAGAGTGAAGGAAGTGGGGGCAAAGAACTTGAGCTACACTTTATCTCACAGAACAATAAGTGAAGAGTTAATACCTGAAATTCTAAACTATGCAGTAATGGTTTAAGAATATTTCTTAGTAACACGGCGATAGTTGTCCGAAGAAGCAGTGAAAAGTTATGAAGAGAGTTGTTTGGGAATGGGCATTAGAGGCGATGACAAGAGAACACATAGTCTCCCACTTGAGGGTTTTCTAAATAATACAAACATGTTACATATAAAAATATTAAAAACTTAAACCAAAATGGTTGATAATGAAATCAAAATGAAGAGTGTTGGTTGAGTCTTATGTTTAGCAGGGCGAGCAGAGCAGCACGTTTATGTCTGCTTTGCCACCATCGTGATTGCCTTTGGGACTTCATCCCTGCCTGCTGGGTTATGTCACCGAGTTACTGAAGCCTCCCAGGCAAGCTGCAGACCCAGCTGTTTTCTGGACAGGGCGCCCTCAGCCTGGGTGCTTTTCACCTACCTATGTGCAGGGCTCACTCTCTCACCTACTTCAGGTCCTGCGCAAAGTAGCAATTCTCAGAAAGCACGTCTTCTACTCGGTTCCCATTACCCCTTCTTTTTCCATCTTAATACTTCTCCATCCCACTCTCTATCCTCTAGCATATTATGAATGTTACATGCATTTTATTTATTGTCTTTCTACTACATTAGCAAATAAACTTCATGAAAACAGAAAATACTGTTGCATTCACGGCTGTATCTCTCATATCTAGAATGATGGGCAGCACATAATAAGTGTGCAATGACGTTTTGTTGAATGAATGACTTCTCAACGTCCTTTCTAAAGGGACAGGAAGACTAGTAGTCGATTGACAAAGATAATGGCCAGGATTTAGAGCAGCTTTGGCAACGTTGGCCATTATTTTATTTTCATGATTAGCCAAGGTCAAATTCTTTCTTTATTGTTGCCATATATTACAAAATATAGTATGCAGCTTCTAAGCACTTATGTAGTTTTTCAAATAATCCTAGCTGCTCTGTAAAACAAATAGTATAATACCCATTTCACAGATGGAAGAAAAGAGACTATAGCTAATATAGTAGCAACTATTTGTAAGTTGTTATTTATAAATAACTTAAAGTCTATAATTAAAGGCTATGATTAATTTAGTTAATATTGGCTATTAAGTGCCAAAAGTGATATATTAATCAGACCATATCAACCTTTTTGGCCCTAGGAGATAATTTCTAATGACTTTACACCGAATGAGTACCAAGTAAATGCTTTTTTTTTTTAATTCCTGCAAATTATAGCAAACAACTCCAACTGGCTTAAATAATACAAACTATGTATTATCCCAAATTAAAAACTACTGTTAAAGGATGGGGCAAACTCTAATTCAGCGTTTACTCCTGAGGCTCATGTCTTCAGCACTGCAGCTATATTGCTCTGCAATTTCTTTCTCTCTTTCTTTTTTTTTTTTTTTTTGTAGAGACAGGATCTCACTTTGTTACCCTTGGTAGAGTGTCATGGCGTCACACAGCTGACAGCAACCTCCAACTCTCAGGCCCAAGTGATTCTCTTGCCTCAGCCTCCCGAGTAAGCTGGGACTACAGGTACCCGCCACAACCTCCAGCTATTTTTTGATTGCAGTTCTGCTGGGGCAGGGTTCGAACCCACCACCCTCAGTATATGGGGCCGGCGCCCTACTCACTGAGCCACAGGTGCCGCCCCTGCTCTGCAATTTCTTAGCTCTAACCTATTCTATTTACTTTTTACCCAGTTGACTTTTTTTTTTTATTAAATCATAGCTGTGTACATTAATGCAGTCAGTCGTACAGTGTGCTGGTTCTATATACAATCTGAAATATTTTCATCAAACTGGTCCAGTTGACTTTTCTTATGCTTAAAAGATGGAGCCTCCCATATCCTCAGATTTGCCCCTTTTTTTTCTTTGAAGATTTTTATTTTCCTGTACTAGTGCCCTACAGTTCAGGTCTTCCTGCTCAATCAAATACTTGAGAACCAATATTCCAATTGACTAAAACAATCAAGACTTTCCTAGTGATTGGATCATCCACCCACAGGACCCCAGGGGAACATGTGGGATGCAGCCACAATGTGCAGTATGAAGTATAGCTTGCTACTCAAATTTTGTATGTGTTATTTAAAAATACTCACTCGGAGCCCTAAGTATAATGATGACCAGATATGAAATGGAAGAGACTTGTTTCCTCAATATCATTGTTATTATTAAAATTGTTACAGTCTATTAATAGCTTATGGACTTGGAAGGAAGAAGACTTAACAAAGATATTTTTAAAACGAAAAATAAAACAAGTGAATAAAGATGAAAGGAACGTGGAGTGCTTAGCTTTTTATGGGTGGGGGAAGAGGAAGACAGCAGGAAGCAAGAAGCAATTCTAAGTAGAAGATGAAGAAATAGTCACAACAAATTTTACTTTATTGACAGTTTTATTGTCATGGGCTATGGATGTGTGATTTTTCTCCTTTCTTTGGTGATGAAACATGTTGCAAATTGTTTCACATGAAAGAAACAGGGCAAACCAATGTTACAAAACTCAAAATCTGCGCTGGATTGTATAGCAGTGGTATCACTATTGCGGTGACATCCATGGTCTAAATGGTATTCTGTTGAGCATAACAATTTCATTTATTTAGACAAATAATTTGTGCCTTAGGAGCAGACCTTTTTTTCTAATGAATTTAGCAGGACCAAAGGTAATTGACAGTCCCAGAGCCAGAATCCTTTCATTAGTTAGCAGAACAGGCGTCTCATATGTGTTATTCTAACTATAATATTGTCTGAGACAGAGGAGGCAACAGTGAGCTTAGCAATTGACATGAAATGACAGAACATACCTTTCTTCATACTCTGGCTTTTAACAATCCAGGACTTCAAAATACACACATACACATGCTCTCTCATTCACAACCTGCCAAATTGAGGAAACTGTTGATGTGTGTGTGTGTGAGAGTGTGAGTGAGAGAGAGAGATGCCAATAGCTATTCATGTACTAATCACAGCATTTAGTAATTCGAACCAACATTTTAAGAGTATAGAAATTTTACTTAAAAATCTTGGTCTCTGATTTTGCTTCAAAAAATTAAAACACTGGGGAGGAGTGGATAGACTACGAAGCTAGCAGGGAGAAGCTCGGTTGTGACAGCTTCTTTAGCTGAGAACCTTCTTTCCCTTTTCCAGTTTTTGTGCATGGGTTAACACGCAACCCTTTTATAAACTTTACTAACTGATTGCTCCCTACGTAGCCAAAAAGACCTATATCAAAGACCAAAAGCACTAGACACTTGTTGAACTTGGCAAGACAGATTTTATTCAGACTTCTGCAGTAGGAAAGAAAGATTCCAGTATCAACTGAGCTCAACTGCAGCCATGACAAAGGTGAGTGGGGTCTGTCAAAGGAGAATAGAAAAGGGGCCAAAAGGGCTTCCTGGGAAGTGAGAAAATGGGAACAAACAGAGGCAAGACAGGCCACAGAGGAACAAAAACGGCTGTGGGGAAATGCAAAACCAAAAATTACAAAAGGCATGAAGGGAAAAGTACCAACAGTGGTCAGATAATGCAAGTTGGGACAAGTTACATTTTGTGGTTTCACAGGAGCTGCAATTTCTTTGAGCAAAGACTCAACACAGGGTCTCTGGTCATATTTATTGCTGGGGTAAGTCTAGGTGGAAGCCAGGCTGCAGTAGGCTACAGTAGTTTAATCGCTTCTCTCAATGTTCAAGCAAGTCCTTTTTTACAGTGTAAACAGTTCACACCTGTGATCCCTGCTTTAAAATAAGATGCAAGCCAAGTGATCACCACAGGGGCAAGGTGAGCAGGGGGAGGTGAAGCAGGGTGGGCAGGGACCCGTGCCACAGGCTGAAAATCTTCTATATGAGACTGCTTTTCAAACTGAATGCCCATATCCACTGAAGGGTTGGCAAGATTGCTGTGGAGAGTGTAAAACCACTGGACAAATGAAGCTCATGGCCCTGGAGTAGTAACCCTACCACATAAGGAAGTCATCTTCTGCACATTTTAAATCCTTGCTCGGCTCCCTGGCAGCCCAGGACGTGTCCACCTTGTGCAGCCTCTTTCCTCTGGTGTCTGCAGTATCGTCAAGCTCTCGTTATTTCTCCTCCCCCTCCTCCCCCACCTTCTCATTTTTCTTTTTCTCCTTTTCTATTCTTTTACTCTTCAGGTGGTTTATATAATAAGGAATTGAGAGTATAGAGTCCCATCTACGTTTCTGGAATATTGAGAATATAAATGCTTTTGAGTTCCTCTTGTCAGTAAAAAGCGACAGAGACACAGAGTCAGAAAGAGAAAGATGAGGTGTCCTGGGGCGAAAAGAGTTCAGAAGATTATATTTCTCTGTAAATGATTCCTTTTGACATTCGCTGTTTTGACTTTACCTTTTGGTTTATTTCTCTTTTTCTTGAAAAGTATTTATCATCTGATTTTAATGTGGAGAAATTAAGCAATTGAAAAGAACAGTACAGAATGTTGTTAACACACAGAAGTCAAGATGTCAAATAGTCATTCAGAAATGTTAAAGAAACTGAGTTCAGTTTAAATCACTTTCTAAGATGTTTAGTGTAGGCTTGATAATTTATTCAGATTTTTCTAGTCTCCCAAATTTAGCTTGAAAACATGCCAAATGGGATATAATTTTTCCCCTTTACTTTCTGCTTCCATTTGGAATGCAAATGATTGCAGGGTGACATCTCATGCGATATTGTAACTCTTTCACTTCTGCTCCCTGAACTGTAGAAAATAGAAACCTTTGTCACTGGTATTTGTTAACTCTTTCCAGTGTTGAAGAGGAAGCAAATTTTAGAAGGACCAGTGCAGAACAACAGAACCACAGGGATGGTTGTTTGAGGTTCCAATTTTCAGAATTTGTTCCCTGATATTAGAATAGTATTACTCGTTTTCTTTTCTTGATGGAGGGAGTGATTAACGATAGGCCTGCATCAGATTCATGCCCCAGAACTTACAAGCTGTCATTTCTTCTTCCTAAGTGACACCTTTTGTTAGGGATGATAAACCAAATCCCTCTGAGATTTTTTTAAAATTTGAAACTGGGGGACTGAAAGTGGGTTCCCATAGTTACTGCTATTGTTATTAAACTTGTTAAAAACAAAACATCAATGACTGGCTTTGTATTATAAGGGGTTGATTCCCTGGGATGATCACTGAGAGGTCACTATCACAATCTGTCACTGCAATAACCTTAACTTCTCCTTTATTTAAAATCAGAGAGAGATTTTTCTTTTCTGCCTCTCAAATTGCTTTAAGAGAGAACTGCAGTTTTTTTTTTCTTTTTAGCTCTTCTTGTTAGGGTAACCTTTTACCCTCCAGCTACTTAGTGCTTAGATAGCCCAAGAAAAAACGATACTCACTGGGTTAGGAGCAACATTTATTAAGACTATTGCTTTTGAAGTAATACATAAAAAGATTATAATTATTTGAGGGAGAAATTTTCTTTAACATTAATTGGATTTAAAAAAAGAGCCATGGAATTTTCTTTTATTAATAACAAACCTTGACTAAGCACTAAATATGTTTCAAAATTATTGTGCTGAAGTTTGAGGACATATAAAGAAATAGATCTCATCTTCTACCCTCAAAAGATTGCAGGTTGGAATAAGGAGTAGAAGAGAGAAACATACACAGCAATTCAAAAACTATACGTGCTATAAAAAGTATGTAGCTAAAGACTAATGGAAGATCAGACAAGAGAGGACTGAATTATTCCTAGGGCCTATGCAGAGAACATCTGAGTAGAAAATGAAATAAATGTGCTGGGCTTTGAAGGGTATGTAGGAGTTTACTTGACTAACAAGGAACAAAGGATAATGAGGGAAGGGAAAGTGCTGTTATCTGTAACATGCCAGGTAGTTGTCGTTACAGCACATCCTAAGGCTCAGGTGAGCCTAGCTCAGCACAGTTGTGAAGAAGCCAACTGGCCATTGTATCACAATGTATAGGAAAAAGCAGTAAGAAATAAGGTTGAAAGGGACACTTTTTCCAATGTCCTGAAAAGCCAGGTAGAGCATAAGCAAATTCTTAAAAAATGTATAGCATAAGGAAAATGAAAATAAGTCTTTCCACATAATATAAGACAAATATTTCTCTATTAAAAAAAATATCCCAAAGGCAAGATTCAAATAGAAGTCTTACATGGGATAATAAGGAAAGAAAGGAAGAGGCACCTCACATATTATGATCAAAGGGCTTTACAGGTCTGACAATTAAAATTGCAAACTCATCCTGGAAAAAGTGCTATTTACCTCATTGCTGAATGTCACTCTGGTCACCTTTGAGGTATTCCCCTTGGAAGCTGTGTACCAATTTCAGTGCCCAGTCCGCACTTCAGAGTAGTTTTACAACTCTTTTTCTGGATTGGCTATTGTTGCTGTCATCATATTACCTTTGATGCCCTGAATGTCATCAAAATATTTTCCTTTCAGTATTTCCTGTATCTTCTTTAGGTAAGTGAAAAAATCATTGGGGTGCTGGATCAGGTGAATAGGGAGGGTGTCCCAAGACAGTTATTTGTTTACTGGCTGAAAACTCCCTCACAGACAAAGTGGAGTGAACTGTTGCTTAATTTTCCTGATACAAGAGCTATCAGTTGTTGGCCAAGATTTTTAGTTAATATTTTCCTAACTACTTCACTATTGCTATTTATATGGTCTGTTATGCTTCTCATAGTCAACTGAAACTTTTGATGCACACTTAGACAATTTTTTGCAATGTTTTCATCAGTTCTGTTCATTATTGGACACCCTGATCTCTCTTCATCAGTGCACTTTCTCTCCCCTCAGAAAGATGTTTAATCCTCTTGTACACCGCCATTTTCTCCTTAGCATCATCCCCATAAACTTGGACTGACATGTCCTTGATTTCACCTCTACTCCTGCCAAGTTTATGAAGAAAGTTATGAATGTTTGCTCATTGCTCTAATTTAAGCTCTGACATTCTTGTGAAGGCACACAAAAACATGCAACATCAATAATGAATTCTAGTCAGCAAGACACCACCAAATGTGAGACACTGATATACCAAGGTTATGAAATCTTTCCAAATTGTTTGTACAGTGCTGCCAATGTAACCATGGTGGCAAGTTCACCAAATTAATTGTCAGACCTCATATCATGCAGGTAGCAGCAGATGGATTAATTGTAGCCATAATGTAGAGGGGGACATATGCAAAACCCCTTGTAGAATGATTAATTAGGCACTGTGTGAGAGTTTTAAGGAATATCTAGCTGTAGGCCAGTGGCTGGGAGCAGTTTATTCTGAAGTGATAAGGGCTGTAGGGAGGGTGATGGATGGGAAAGAAGATGACACAATCAGGCCATAAGGAATGCCCTTATGCATGTATCTATAATAGACCTTCTTGTTCTTTACCTCTTCCACTAAACCAAGTTATTCTCTCCAGTTCTGTGAGTACCAGGCCAGGATAGATCTCAAATAAGGTGGGCAATCATTTTATGCGTGAGAACCTCCTTGTTTCCAGTTTAAGGAGTTCAAACTTCCACCAGATACTGTGTTTTTGCTGAATGAAATAAATCAGACCAGAAGGAGCAGCTTGCCCAAGGCCAAGGTTGCAATGGTCGAGGAGATAATGGGAAAGGTTCTTTGGAACTCATCTACTTGAGCAGTATAAACTCTTCCTTCTTTTCATCCCCACTATGCTTGGACCCTCAAGGCAGGAGAGAGCAGATCACTGTCCTTGTAAGACCTATGCTTTTTTAGTGGTATCACAAAACACATGCAACTTCCTCATAGTACCCCCCGCCCATAGTCTCCGTTTTCATCATGGCCTCCGCATTCTCTGCCTCACTCAGATGCAGTCCTAAGGAGAGGGAAAAACATGACTGATATTCTAAACATCAGTAGGGAGAGTACTCTGAATAATTCACACATTATAATGCAGACAGGTTCCAACTGGCAAACAATTCCCTTTCATCCTAATGATTTATCCGAAAATTAAAAAGTCTAACTCAAATCAAAATAGCAGTATTAATTTGCAAAACTTAGAGTGTGAATTAGAGGAAACATTTAAAATGTACACCCAGAGAGCATTATGGGAATGGAACGAAAATAGTGCTATTTAAACTTTATTCGTTTAAAATCTATGGGTAACTGCCATTTACATTCAGTTCACCCTGGAAATTAGATTGCAATGATAGATAGATGCTATTAAAGTGTAGATAGTAGGGCTATATTCTGGTCCCCAAGAGCTGCTAATTAAATTGTTTCTATGATAATGGATAAATGTTGAAGCACTCAGTGCTGAAAGAAAAGAATATATTTCCTGTGATCTATTTTATGCTCAACCCATGGGCAAAGCCAACTGAAGACATCCAGCATTTATTCAGTCTCTGCGGGTCTCCATCCTAAAGGTAACATTTCAACCACTTTTCTAAATGATGATAAATACATGAAGCCAAGATATCCAAAGGATGGAATTATTTTATCAAAGTTAATTTCTCCACAGAATCACCACCTTACCGTTTTCTGTCAAAGGTGAGTGGCCAAGGCAGAATCAAATTATGTTACCTAGGCAAGGAAGGAAGAGAGAAGATAATGTGTGAAAGATTTGATGCTATCTCTAATAGGCTTTTTCCTTTCTGACACATTTGGTTTAGCTGTTTTCCAGAAATCAGCTTGAGAGAGTGTGTGTGAGAGAGAGAAAGCTCACACACGTATGCTGGATGCATAACATGCTCTAAAATCATTTCAGACTTTTTAATTTGTGTAACTACAGTTTCAGTAAAGTCTAGTTACCCTCCTCATTTACCATAGACATAAAAAAATTAGTAAATACGCATTATAAAAGGTAATGCAAATTTATATGATATGTGTGTATCAATGACATACATTCACGTGGCTTGAATGTTTCATTTGAGCACCCTTATGAAAATGCAGTAGCTTTCCTGAAACCTTTCCCATCCATTTCTGCATGCAAAATTGGCTCTAGAATACTCATGCAAAAGCAGCGATATTCTTGGCGCTTACACACTTAGCACCTAATGGATTCCAAAAGTGAGACAGCACATGAAATTGAGAAAGTATGGTAAAAATGGTTCGAATAACGACAACATAAATGAAAATCACAAATGCTGAGCATTATGTTAAGGCTGAGGGCTGAAGGAAGTACTTATCTATTTGATAGAAAAAAGTAAACTGATTTTTCTTAAATATTTAAAATAGTTTGCATTTCTTCTTCCCCATAGATTTCTTATCATCAAACTATATCAACAAATTATCTTTTCCCATTGGGTTATCTACAGGCCTTTGGGTCACATGTCTTCATTCACACACATAGTACAGTTTGAATAGCATTGCAGTAGCTTGATTTGTGTGCCTCCACCAGTTACCTACATAGGTGTTACCCCTTTACTCAAATCTTATGTCTGTACTTTTTGATTGACATATTGTCACTCCCATTCCCCTGGCCAAAACATGGTTGCCTGATGAATTTTCCCACTGTCACTATCTACTAAAATGTTTCTTCACCCATAGTTGCTTATTTATCCTAATTCCTCCCATCTTAAATAAGATTTCTATAAGAAATGGTATTTAGAATTGTTTCACAGAGTAGGTATGAAATAAATATTTGTTACATGTACTATTTTTTTCAGAAACAAAAATTGACATTGGGCAGTTATCCTAATCTATGTTAATGACGGCCCAAAATATCAGTTCTAGCTGCTAATGAATCTGGAAATTCAATAAACACAACTATAAAAGAAGAGAGAGAGCTACATCATTGATTTCTTTTACTTTCTGAAATCTCCAATTTAAAAGAAAATGAAAACAAGAATAAGTGCGTATTTCATTATAATTTAAAATTTAAAGGATGCTACAAACTTGTGTATCATCAGTTACAAGTCAGTTTTCCTTATTCCAATGGGCACTATTTTATAGAGTGATTTAAAGGCACACATAAGTAACTGGTAGAAATGAAAGAATAGATATTATTTTCACACCATTTTTATTTGACTTTAGAAGAGAGGATGACTTGGGAAAGAATATAGTGGATATGGTTCTCCTTATGAGTTACATCTGTAGGCCATGATTTCAATATATTAGGCCAATGAGATCTGGCTAGGTAAAATGATCTCACAATTTAAAAATTGTCAGTGATAAAGGAATATTAGTTCTAAGGTAAGGCAGGGGCATATTTTCTCTCTCTTGCAAAAGAAATTGCACACATACACATATAGATACTTCAATAAATCCATGGGTGTGCAGTCAGGATGGTGATATACATGAATAGACATTAAAAATGAATAAACAGATCTATCACTGTTCTTAAACATTTACATGATCATAAGAAAATGACAATAACCAGAGTTAATTTCTGCTTTTTCACTAGGAGCATGTATTTCTTATGCCCACTGCCACACTCTGTAGTAAATGCCCTTTTCAATAAGGGCATGTATTTCTTTTGTCCACTGCCACGCTGCACAGTAAATGATGCGGGTGAGAGGATGCACAAGACCAACAGAGTCTGTGCCCTCTGGGAACTATACTGCCATGGGAAGCAGCAGGATTTGTGGGTTGAATTATGACCAGTGTACAAAATGGTGGGAAAGAATAAAACAGCCTTTTATGTTTATCCTAAAGCTGCCTTCATACATACTATAAGTTTTGCCTAAAGGTTTCTCAGTCACAGTCAACTGTAACTTAAGTGTATGTGTGAATAGTCTGTAACCTACTCTTATGCCAATCACTAAGTTTTCTCCATGAGCAGCCAACCATTCAAAACACATTCAAATAAGGCAAACACTAAGTTGTAACCAATCTACCAGTTTCTGTGCATCATTTCTGTTTTCTGTACATCACTTTTCTGTTACTGTCTATAAATTATGAATTTTTTCTACCAGTGGCAGTACTTGAGTCTCTCAACTCTTGTGATTCAAGGGCTGCCTAAATATCATCAAAGATTCTGAAACACTCCTTTCAGAGGGATATCGGACCCCTGGTCACTTCAACTCAAATAGAGCTTCTCCAAGACACATTGTGATGAACCTATAATCTAAAGTCAAGACAAAAGAAAAGATTTTGTAAGCTGCTGGGAGTAAATGCCAACTGACCTACAGGGGTAAATCCATCAACGTGACTGCAGACTTCTCTAGTGAAGCTTTTCAAGCCAGAAGACAATGGTCATCTACCTTTAATCTACTTAAACAGAACAATTTCCAGCTAAGAATTCTATATACTGCTAATCTGAGCTTTAAAATTGACATAGAAATCAAATATTTTACTGATATGCAAACATTGAGGAAATTTGCCACAATAAGACCAGCTCTATAGGAAATACTTCAACCTGTTCCACACACTAACCATCTCAATGGACCCTCAGGAAAGTAACCACCCAGAAATTAAAGGATAGAACCTAGCTTCCACAATGATGTAAAAGATAAAACTAAGCAATGGATTTTCACAAAATAAGATGAATAGAACACTACCATACTTATCAATTATCTCAATAAATGTCAATGGCTTGAATTTCCTACTGAAGAGGCATAGATTGGCTGATTAGATTAAAAAACACAAGCCATCTATTTTCTGTCCTCAGGAAAGACACCTCATGTCAAAAGACAAATTAAAACTCAGAGTTAAAGGTTGGAAGTCAATTTTTCAGGCAAACAGAATTCAGAAGAAAAGAGGGGTTATAATCTTATTTTTAGATACATGTGCATTTAAACCAACTAAAGTCAAAAAAGACAATGATAGTCACTTTATATTGGTCAAGGGAAAAATATAATAAAAAGACATTTCAATTCTAAATATTTATGCACCCAATTTAAATGGTCCCAGATTCTGGAAACAGACCTTACGTAGTCTGAGCAATATGGTATCCTATAGCATCATAATAACAGAAGACTTTAACACCCCTCTCTCAGAGGTGAACAGATCTAAACTGAAATTAAACAGAAATTAATTTCTAAACAGAAATTAAACAAAGATATAAGAGATTTAAATGACACCCTAGAACAACTGTGCTTGATAGACGTATATAGAACATTCCATCCCAAGGATAAAGAATATACATTCTTCTCATCATCACATGGAACATTCTATAAAATTGATCATATCCTAGGACACAAAACAAACCTCAAAAGAATCAAAAGAATTGAAATTTTACCTGCATCTTCTCAGACCACAAGGCACTAAAAGTGGAACTCAACTCCAACAAAAATGTTCAACCTCATACAAAGGTGTGGAAGTTAAACAACCTTATGCTGAATGACAGTTGGGTGCAGGAAGAAATAAAAAAGGAAATTATTACCTTCCTTGAGCATAACAACAATGATGACACAAGCTACCAAAACCTGTGGGACACGGCAAAAGCAGTCCTGAGAGGAAAATGTATCGCTTGCCTACATTCGAAAAACAGAAGGAGAGCTCATCAACGAACTCATAAGCCGTCTGATGGAACTGGATAAAGAA
>CAUYQV010101910.1:0-20573 GCA_963574575.1 Galagoides demidoff
ACACCTTCATTCATTTTCATATATTATAACTGTTTCCTAATTTCATGGATTATGGAGTTTGTGTTTTATTTCTAATTACCCTTATTGATTTGGGATGATTTCTGAGAAGAAAAGGAAACAGGAAGAAATCTTTTCTCTGCCATTTTAAAATTGGAAATCTATGGCACATCTTAATTTTGAAAGATATCCTTAAATTGCCCTTCATAGAGTTTGCACTAGTTTACACAAAACAATATTAAGACATGCCCGTTCTCCATATCATCACCATCTTACTATATTAGCTTTTAAATTTCAGACAGTCTTAGGGGAAAATGGGGAAGGCACAATTTTAGCTATATCTCTTGTAAAGGACACTAAATGTAGTCATTCAGGAAATATATGTCTTTGCATACAAATGTTAGTAGATAAATTACTATAAAGCCCTTTTTGGAATATATCTCAAAGGGCTCACCTTTCTGACAATGTCAGCCTCCTTGTATCTGTATGTGAGAGATTGCCTGTCAATGGGCTTGTTCATATACAACAAACGCCCGAGGAAGTGAAATCTTAAGAACTCTGGCTCCCTTGCCATTATTCTCTTAGCATTTCCTCCAGGGAGGCGAGTAAAGGTGATAGAAAGGGGTTGGGAGACTTATCCTGCATTTTGCTTTCTTCTCAGGCTCCTGACTTCTTAGCTCTCAGATTTACTCAGTATGTGTTCTCTAAGCTGTTCAAGGTGCTATATAATCTCTTTGACAGTGAACAGTTCATAAACTTCACAGCATCCCAGCTGTCAGACACCACACGAAAGGGAAAAATTTGGCGCCGAAGTTGATCCAAATCTCTGTGCGGTAGTCACTGAGAGTTGTGGGTGATGTTTGGAAGAGAAAGAACTGATTAGGAAGTTATCTAACCTCATGTTTGGGAAATGTGAGGGGATCAGACTTTCCACTGACAACCAACTCTCCTCTACCTAAAAAGACAAAGTACCAAACACAGGAATGGAGGGAGTACAAGTGGGATTTGCTGCATTTCACCAGCCTTTGTACACCAAATTGTGAAAGCCCTTGGCTAATACGTTTATGGGAGACTGACCTCTTTCTTCTTTATGGACACTTTGTGGCAACTTTTATACCTAGTTCACAGCTGCGGTTAGCTCAGGTCTATAGCTGGGTTGAGGAAGTAATCTCAGTTCCAAAGAGAGGATAAAGGTATAAACATCATAAACATCATGGTGTCATCTTTTGCTTCATTTTTTTTTCCCTACAGACTTAACAGTTTGGTCCTGTCTTCTAAAGGTTCCTCTTGTCAAAGATTCAAATGGATCTTTAATGTTCTAAAAAACATTTAAAAAACAAACGATAGGGCTGGTTTCATTGAAACTTGATTTATCATTCTGCATCCACGTCAGTGCATGTCATCACTCTCAAACAAAGGCAAAATGCAAAGAAACACTTGTTCCTTGACACCAGTTGAGAGAACACAGCCACGTAGGCTGCCAGACTTTCCAGGCGGAGCAGAGACGGAATATCTGCCTTGCATTGCTGTGGAGTTTCAAGGCGTGATTTTTAGTTTCCCTAGTGAATGCCTAACACCTGTAGGTCTCCAATGCCCTACACATTTACCTTATTTAAGATACACCCCGCAATTTCATCAATAAAGTTTTTTGTTGTCACTTGACTCGGGAACAATACACTGACAGACTAAGCCCACAATAGCTTCTATCAATCAAGCACTTTGGGAAATCAGAAATGACAATGAAACCCACTGCATTAAATAACCCAGGGTGCTGGGAATTAATCAGAAATCTGCTGTTGTTGAAAATAAATGAGTTTTTAATAAATTAGATTTGAGAATCACTTACAAGCTGTGGATTATGGGTCTGCATGGAGGCGGCTTCTGATTCATTGGGAAATCCGCAGGGGGCCACTGCTGTTAAAGGGGACAGGAAAATATGCTTGTTCCTCTGAAGGGAAGGGAGAAAGTGTTGCTCAGGACTGTGCGGCTCCTCCCTCCTCACCCATCCCACATTGGCCAGGCCGGATTTTTGCTAGAGGCCCTTATCTTCTCTGAGTTGACTTTGACATCCAACAAAGAAACATTTGTCCTACTTAGGCTTTTTCCACTCTCCGTCTGCTTTTCATCTTAGATTTAAATTGCCTGAAGTTTTTAGAGTAAACTATTTAAAGTTTGATGGCACTCAATCTCATAATTAAATTAATCAATTTCATTTGTTTGGAGACATTCCATTAATGATCTACAATCGACATCGTACCTATTCTGATAGATCTGATCTGGCGTACCTGGCCCGCCAGACCCTAACAATCAATTAGATTTAATTAAAGGCAGCTACGTCAATCATTTATGTAGCGCCTACTATGTGCGACATGCTACTCTGTGTATTGGGGATGCAAAATTACCAGAGTTCCCTCAAGGATCTTAAAATCTTATAGGGGAAGCTAGATCTGAATACAAATCCAGGTGCCCAAAGTGCTTAGGTGAAGCTATAAATGGCTGTAGAATGGCAGAGGAGGGCCAGAAAATTCTAGCATACATAAGGGGGCCTTTGGAGCAGACACTGGAGAACTAACTGAATTGCTATTGGTTAATGGCATTCTAAGCTGATGGAGCAGTGTGAGCAAATTCTAGGATGCAGTCTTGAATGTGCAGGACCGATTTGAAAATGGTGATTCATCCATCTCCCAACCAGTATTGGGTGCCTGCTCTAATTTAACCACTGTATGATGTAACCAAATTGTGAGGTTGAGGCAGGGATACAGTAAGAGATGAGGCAAGGAAAAAGTTTGAGACTAAAGTTTAAAGGACCCATGAGTTCATGTGAGTTTATATCAAATGGATAGTTTTAAATTGTTTAACATTGTTTTCATAAGTAAGAGTTACACTGAGCCTACTTTTCTGTTGCTGGATTATTTTTTTTGCTTAATAGGTCTTGGAGATACTTTTGTGTGCCTATATGTAAGACTGCCTTGTTCTTTTTTAAAATTTCTGTATCATATATAAAGAGGGATCATAATTGGGTTCACTATTTTCTTATTGATAAATATTTAGGTTAGGAAAAACTATCTCAAGCATTTTCTTTCATAAAAAGAGATCAGCCCAAATGCCATTAACTGTGTTGCAGAACTTTTTAAAGGAAAATATATTAGAGCCAAGACTGGATAATAGCATCAATCAGTCAATCACTCAATATTTGCAGAAGACTCTATCAGAGCATGTCAGAAAAGAGTGCATTCAAACTAGGTAATTGAGAAAAGTTTAATTAAGTTAAAAGTTAATGAAGCTTAATAAAGACACCATTTATGAATGTATAGGCAGGGTTTAGGGAGTATAACAAGGGATGGTGTCATATCCCAGGAACTAACAATAGCAGGGAACTGTTTTCACCTCTAGGCCAGACCTGAAAGTAGGAGGGAGTGTTACTCTAACCTAAAGCAGGTAGGCATACGGAGAGAGGCGCCCAGTTCATCATGACCAGGCAAAGAGTGAGCCAGGACATATGTGCACCTTGGCCTCCCTCCCCTCCTGCCTGTTATCTCTCTTGTGTGCCTTCCATGGGCCAAACCATTTAGCAGCCTGGGGATGGGGTAAAAATGGGTATAGTCCATGGGGCTCAGTCTCCTGGGACACAAACCAGGTTGGAAAAGGATGGAGAGAGAATCCGGAAGCACACCCAGAAAATATCTAATACAAGGACCAATTAGGAGTTATCAAAATTATTACATTCAAATATTGCACTGAAAGATGGGGGCAGGGGTCCCTAGGGAATTTCAGAATGAGTACTTCTCAGGAAAGAAATATTTCTGATAACCAGAAACAGGCCTTCTAGGACATTCTACATTAGTGCTCTGAAAAAAAGAACCTCTAAGTCTCTATCTTTTGTCCTAACTTTTCTCCTGAGTTCTAGACTCAAATTTTAATGGATTGCTGGGTCTCATTTCTATGTCAAACCTGAAATGGCTCATTCATGTCTGTCTCTCTCCACCTGTGTCTCACTCCAGCTCCCCTCCACTACTTCTCTTGCTCCCAAATTTCTCTATTTTTGTCACCTTATTATATCAGCCGTCATGTAAAATTGCTTCCTCAAGGCGCACACCTACAACAGGGAATTTAACTAACAAACGCAAACACTGTAAACCTAATGGTTTGTACCCTTATATTAATCTGAAATTTATAAAAAGACAAAAAGAGAGAGAGAAAAGAATCTAGGTCCACTCATAAGTTTAAGTTTATCGTTCCCCTGACTTCCTACTACATTTCTCCCTTCTACTCTTGTATCTGAGAAGTCCAATATAGGAATGTTTCCTCTTTTATTAGGACCTGAGTTTTAGATACTGAAAAAATGTAAGATTTAAAAAAACGTTTTTACTTATTAAAATGTTTCATATGAGAAAAATTGCTTACTCAACTGGACCTTTAGATCCTGGAACTCAAGGCAAGGATGTGGCTCCTTTTGTACTGCCCCACAGCTTCCTCTGTCTACCTCCCTCTTGGAGTGAATTGGGAACTTTTCCTCCCACGTCAGATCCATCCCAATGAGACTCACCCTAGTTTGTGTCAGTGTAGTTATTCCTAAACCATTCGCATTTTTAAGTCATTTCCTCACTGTGTTGTAAGTTATTTGAGGGCAGGGACCATGTTTATTTGTCTTGGTACGTCCCCTGGTGTTCCATATTCCCAGAAAGAACTTAGGACCCAGCAGGAGTCCAGTGGCTACTGTTTGTGTTTTTGCTCTCATTGTTAATTGTGTCTGGAGTAAGCCATGTCTCAGCTTGGGCACCATCTATGGGTACCAGACAAACCTCATGTAAGAACTAAGTTTGGAACTGTTATATTAAAGATGGATTCCTGCAGAGTCAGGGCTCCCAGCTGGGAAAATTGCTTTCAGTTCAGCCAGCATTTAACTGCTTTTTTCAGCTGACATGAATATGCAGAGGAGAAAAGGCCACCGACAGATCCTGGCGTGGCTTGGTGATTAGGCATTAACAGGCAATCAAAGTTTGGACAGACTGAATTTTCAAGTGCTTCAGGTACTAAGAAAAGGCACTAAATCATTCTGATTCCATTGAACTGACTGTTAGACAAGACTGAGGAATACATGATTATAACTATCCCTTTGCGGGTCTTTCCTGCATTCATTTGAAAGAGGTACGGCATCTCATAAAGAGCAGCAACTTCCTTGCAAGCCAGAGGGCTTAATGAAGAATTAAGGATATTGCAACCTTGTCGCTGAAATAATAGAAAGAAAATTGAATTATTCTTCCCATATTAAATGCATATATTCCTGCCAAAATGACTTCTCTAACCCGTGGAGTGAAATACACTTGGTTTTCACATGGGTGCACTAAACAAAGCTGTGAGCTCTACTACAACTGCTTTGATGGGAACGAAAAACATCAGAATGAAAAAGCACTCTGGATGTATGGTTATATCAGCCCTAAATTGTATCACAGCTGCTCCTGGCACCATTAGACAGAACACTGGGTAATTTATAGAAGTCATTTTTAACAATTTGATCGTTGGTATATATCTGCTGAATTGATTGGCTGCAGAGACAGATCTTTATTTTTATAATAGCAATAACATCCTTTGCAGATTACTGCTCAATTTATTTCTGATGCTTACATTACCAACCCAAATCTATCAATTTATATTGGAAAAATATGTTCTTATTTCTTAATTATCTGTTTAATTGTAGGGAGACTACAGTCCTGTGATGCCCTGTTTTGCCAACACTAGGGAGCCTGCCAGAATCCCTGTAAGTGCTGTGGTCTGGCTTCTGTGCAACCTTATGATACACACTGCCTTTGCCCCTGTGTATACAAAGGCACGGTGTCCTGATGCCGGCTGGCAGCTCAGCCTGCTGTTTCTGCACCCCAGCTGCAGTCTCTGCAAGCTGGCAAGTGCCTTCTCTATTGACCTATTTTGCTGCTGATCTAAGCTTGCTAGTTCCAGTTATCAAGAATCCTGGCAAAGTGGCTCAGTGTCTGTGGCTCAAGCAGCTAAGGCTCCAGCCACATACACCAGGCCTGGCAGGTTTGAATCTAGCCTGGGCTCGCCAAATGACGGCTCCAACCAAAAAATAGCAGGGTGTTGCAGCCAGTGCCTATAGTCCCAGCTACTTGGGAGGTGGAGGCAGGAGAATCGTTTGAGTCCAGGAGTTGGAGGTTGATGTGAGCTATGATGCCACAGCATTCTACCCAGGGTGACAGCTTGAGGCTCTGTCTCAAAAAAAAAAAAAAAGAAAGAAAAAAGAATCCTGGTGAAAGCTGGGTGTGGCTCACGCCTGTAATCCTGGTACTCTGGGAGGCTGAGACAGATGCATTGCTTGAGTTCAGGAGTCGGAAACCAGACTGAGCAAAAACAAGACCCTGTCTCTGTTGAAAATAGAGAAACAAGCTGGGTGCCATGGCAGGCACCTGTAGTCCCAGCTACTTCGGAGGCTGAGACAGGAGGATCACTTGAGCCCACGAGTTTGAGGTTGCTGTGAGCTATGATATCATAGCACTCTAGCCTGAGGCAACAAACTGAAACTGTCTCAAAAAAGAAAAAAAAAAAAGAATCCTGGTGACGACACCCTCCACCATGCCTCCCTTGGGCACCACGGGCCTTTCAGGGCAGTGATTGGTAGGAAGGCGGGACTACCCAAATTTTGTGGCAGCTCCCTGGAATAAATTACAGGCCCCATTTCAGACCAATGGATTGGTTCAACTGGCAGAAATCATAGCTCAACACACACGTTTAACCAGTTTGTTCTTCATCCCAGTCGCCATACTGATTATACCAGAAATCTGTGCAATAGGATGTACGTTAAAAGATGGCTGCTGTAATTAAGCCATATCATTCATATTTGCCCTTTTTCTATTGTGAGTTTTTTTGTATTTTTTAATAATTTTTAATGTGGTAAAGTTCATATAAAACTTACCATTTTAACTATTTTTGTGTGTGCAATTCAAAGGCATTGAGGACAGTCACACTGTTAAGTAAACACTGCCGCCATCCATGTCCAGAACGATTTCAACTTCACAAACTGAAGCTTTGTTCCTATTAGATAATACCCATTTCCCTTCCTACCAGCCCCCGGCAACCATCTTCCCACTTTCTCTCTTTTTGATTTTTGACCGTTCTGGATATCTCATGTATGTAGAATCAATGTTCTTTCATGTCTGGCTTATTTCACAAGCATACTCTTCCCAGGGTTCATCCATGTTGTAGCATGTCAAAGGTGCCTTCCTTTTAAGGCTGAATACTATTCCATTGTATGGATATACCATGTTTTGTTTATTCTTAATCAACTGATGGACTCTTGTGTTGCTTCCACCTTTTGGCTAATGCTGCTATGAGCACGAAGGTGCAAGCATCTATCAAGACCCTAATTTCTATTCTGGACATTTACCCCAAAGTGGCTTTGCTGGATCAGATGGTAATTTTATGTTTAACGTTTTGAAGAACCTCCCTACAACCTAATAGGGCTTTTCTATAGGCTCTGGAGAACTTGCCAAGCTGACTATGTGCTGATATCGCCCTAACCCCTGAGCCCAAGGATCCTCATTCTCCCACAGAACAGCAGAGATTCCAGACGGTTGGCATGGCTCCCTTTTCTAGAAGCAGTGAGAGCAACATTGTAGCTGTATCATTCAGCACATGGAGGCCAGTATCTCCCGGAATCTGTAGGGGACTGACCTCAGTTTTTTGTGAATGGTCCTTTGGGTTGTTTCTACCTCTTAGCTATTGTGACTACTATGAACACGAGTGTACAAATATTGTTTTGAGTCCCTGCTTTTAATTCTTTTTGTCTTTTTCCATCTTCTTCACCGTGTGACCACATCCTGACTATCATCCTTTGTGACTCACAGTTCCTGCCGATGCCTTTCCTTGTCACTGCCTGGATTCTATTTCTTCTCCTTACCAATTTCCCTACACACCCTTCCTTAGCTCTCAGATTCTGGTTTATCTCCCAAGACTGCTTACCACTTGCTTGCTAGGGTTGGGATCTTACTCCTACCATTTCTCAAGATGCCCGTTAGCGTAAGTGGGGCCTGCCCCCAAGTGTTCCTCAGCTCAGAGTAACAACCCCACATTTCTACCCAGCAGCCCACAAGATTACAAGAGATTGGTAGAAGACAAAGGCTGAACACAAGTCCAGTACTCAAAGACCAAAACCCAGAACTGTGACGATGGCCTTGGCTATTTTGAACTCCATCAGCACTGTGGCAGGAGGAGATAATCTTTGCCAGCAGTCAGACCCAAGCCCAAGAAAGCCCAAGAAAGCCCTCCTTCCAGCAGAAGAATAGTTTACTTGGGGCCAGAGGCCCTGTCAGGGATGGCATTAATACCTTTTCTAAATCATGTTTTTATTCTTTTTATATGGTCATCATCATTATTACAGATCACTTCCATTTGTTGCATGCTTATAATATAAAAGCACATAATCAGAAATTTACTTGCTTTTTTCTCCTTTCATACGTTTGATAACCTTGCTATGAATTGGAGGCAAAACCGTTTTTGGAGCCAGAATGCCACGTTCCGATCTAGCTTTACCTCTTACTAATGGCTGGAAGCTCTCTATCCTCAGTTTGATCATGCAGAGAGAAATAAGAGTATATACCTTAAACCATGGTGGGAATCTGAGGATTGAACGAGCTAATCCATGGAAAGCGTTTAGAGCCACACCTGGCATATAGTCAATGCTTGACAAGTTAGGCTCTTACTGTTATTCCTCCATCTTAAAGATCAGGAAACAGAACAGGTTGTAATCTTAGGAAGTTTATAGATGCTTACTGTGTTTTCCGCAGAGGAAGAATTAGAATAAGCTTTGTATTTCAGTCTGTTATAAATTACAAATATGTACCCCCACCCCAAGATATATTTTAAGTAAACCAGCACACCTCTACTTTAGGTTGCACAGAGCAGGTAACACAGAGTTAAAGAAAATTTCTGCCTCTAATTTTTACTGACCTAAGGCAAGTGGATATCTGAAAAGCTGAAATATTGATAATATCTTCCATGTACAAACACATATAAAGCATGGAGATTCCTTATCACACTTGCAGCTAAATATCTATTCTCAACATTCCCGGTCACTGGGAAGCAGACTATTAATCCTTTCCCCTATCTCTCCCCCGTCATCACTCCTCACAAATTGGTACATGAGAGATAGTGAACGTAGATGGCAACTCGCAGAGCGGGAAATGATCTCTCCAGGTATTCCTTGTGCAGAAAGCTGCCCATTCCCCAAGAGGAAGCACTGGATGTGTTGTGTTCAAGTGCATTTCAAAGTCATCGCAGCAGTAGCAGCAGCAAAACTCTGAAAATATGGCCCATTTCAAAATTACCTTTAATAGACTTATTATTTCATTTTCTTGGGCTTTACTCAAATAAGAAGCAATTTCACTTTTTTTCTTCCTCACTCACTCTGCTTTTGAAGTACCACAACCACATTGTGGTTGATATCGATTGGTTATCTGCAATTGGACATAGTCCTTCTGACCATGTGAAGGTAATAGGACAAGTTTCTGAAAGTAGATCGTTTTAAATTGAAGCATCATTATGCCTCAATTGCGGATGGGTCTCTGGACATAGAATATCAAATGAGCATACCGTTGAAGATAATGCTGTGTAAGACGGACTTTATGGAATGCAGGGGAACTTCTCTTCTCTGGAGGTGGTGAAGTTTGGTGGAGCACTTAGCTAGATTTTATAGAAACTACTTTTGCTTCCTAATCTACTTACATTAGACTAGAAAGTGAAACGTCAAGTTTTTTCAGTAGACAGGATTTCTGATTGTAAAGCACTAAGAGTGAGCATGCTTGTTGGGAGTAGGGTTGATAAACGTTTTCTGGAAAGGGACAGGTAGTAAAAAGTTTAGGATCTGAAGGCCATAAGGTTTCTCAACTCTGCCGTCAAGGCAGGAAAGCAGCCACAGATAATACATAAACAAATGGGCACCTTCATGTGCCCATAAAACTTTATTTATAGTTCATGGGCTGAATTTGAGCTGACGGCCATAATTTGATGACCCCATACTGGGTTCTGTGCTGGGCAGGGGTGAGGAAACTGGGGGACTCTGATTTTAAGATTCTTTCTTTTTAAGCACCAAAGGAGGTAAGAAAAGTTTCATCTTTCTCTGCTGCACCCTTTTTAATAAAATGGTTTGCCGTGTAAAATTTGAATTCATCCAAAAGATTTCACTTAAGGACCAAAAAGGTTACAGACTCCTTAAGGCCGTAGGCTTCCCACCCCTGGCTGAATATAAGACTCAGTCTAGTTAAGCTAACCTAGTTAAATTATATGAACACAGGTAAAGAGAGAGATTTTCCCCCCATCATCTTGCCAATAACAGTAATAAAGCTGGCCCCAGACTTTTTCATAATAAGAGCATTCAGTGTTGGAATTCAGCAAAGAAAGAACATCAAAGTCCTAAGGGAAGGTACATGTGACCTGTGAACATCACATTATCCAAGAAGCTGTCACCTAAAAAGCTACAGTCAGAGCCTCCCACCTGAAAGAACTCAACCCAGACAACTGAGCACTTCTGAAAAAACTAAGGACGACAAAATTACATATTGAGATAGATCAAAATAAAGAACTCTGGAATGGCAATTCCACGATAAAAAGTCTCATAGTGAACATAAAATATGTTTGAATATACACCACCAAAAATGAATTCCAAGAAACTACGGAAATGATCATATGTGTACAGAAATTAAGCTGAAAGTTATGTGTGGACAATATAAAGACAACCAGCTAACACAAATCAAAAGGAAGGAGAAAAAGATTAAGGAAACTGTGAGAGGGCTAATATTTTAAATAGGAACTATAATGGCTCCAATCTGATGTTTTCATATTTTCTTTTTAGCTTTTAGAAGGATCTTTTAGAAACTATTCCTATTGTAGCAAAAAAAAAAAAATGTATTTGAAGCTCAACAATTATCACTTAGAATAAGGTGAAATTAAGTTTAATTCTTTTAATTTAAAGTAGTATCCATAGTGTAAACTCATTTTTAAAAATTGTGTTTCTATTTTTCTAGTCCACATTTTTATTTAAAAAAGAAGCTTTAGCTAACAAAGAGGTTGGCTTGTATGTGTGTGTGTGCATGCACGTTATCCACAATAAAGAACAGAATTTCAGAATAGAGAGATTTGGGCTGATTTAAAATTTTTAATTATTTTTAAATTTCCATATCAATTAAATTTATATCCGGAGCAAGTGAAAGTTTTTGAAGCATGGTGGAGTGATTTTTACAAAGAATTTGGAAAAAGACTAAAACATGTTAACAGTAATTAATTTTTTTTTGTAGTTTTTGGCTAGGGCTGGGTTTGAACCCACCACCTCCACCATACGGGGCTGGCGCCCTACTCCTTGAGCCACAGGCACCGCCCAACAGTAGTTAATTTTTAGTGAGGATACAAATGATTGATTTCTTTTAAAATTTAGAAATAGAGTCTTGCTATGTTACCCCCGCTAGAGTGCAAATGGCTATCCACAGGTACTATCATAGCTCACTATAGCCTCGAACTCCTGAGTTCAAGCAATCCTCCTGCCTCTGTCTCCTGTGTACCGGGGACTACAGGTATGTGCCACTGTGCCCGATACTCATTTCTATATTAAGATAATTTTAAGGAAACCAATATAAATGTTTAAAAACACAAAATATCTTATTATAAAAGCTGCAGAAAGAGCATCTTCAAGAGGAAGAGAGTGTTCCCAGTGCCAATTCTAAAGAGGATAAATACAATTAGGACAGATATTAGCAACAGAGATGTTGTAGTTTACCTTAATGAAAATAGTTTTCAAGGAAATGGTAGGCGCAAAAGCCAGAAATAAATGAGTAAATGGAAAATAAAGAAGTGGAAATTCTAAATTTAGGTTACTCATTCCAAAATGAGTCATTATTCCTCAAAATCACCTCTTAGAAGAGATGCAATTCTCATTATTCTCATGGAGGAATAGAGATTTCTGCTCCTGAATCAGAGGATGTGGCTGATAATTACAGAGCCAGTCCTTGAGCCCAGGTCTTTCTGACTCCCAAGCCTATTCTCTTTCAGTGTATCATGATTTGTGTGAAGTTTTGAGTTGAAGAGATGAGGTAGTTGTGAGTAGAGTGGAGAGAAAATAGAAGTGACAAGGATGCCTTCTGAGGTACACGCCCTGCCCCCAAGTGCCTTCCCTGAGAACTCTGCCTAGTGATGGGAACAGATGAAGCCGGCTGTGTGGTCTACATGGCCCTGCTGGACAGGCCAGCGTGGACATCACAGGACAATAGCAACTGCACCTATGTAGACCCAACACAAGTCTAAATCTTCTGGGAATGTGTACTGGAACAACAAGGCATGAGTACTTTCTTTAGCCAGTTACTTGAACTGGCTAAGGAGAATTAAATGGACTGAGGTGGCCTTGATATGCACAAGGAGAGGCAGAGAAAGCTAATTAAGAGAGGCTGAAAAAGACAGGTAGGGATGGAGACAAAGACAACTGAGAGAGAGAATCACAGGGGGAAGTAAAGGCCATGTGTCACCGGAGACAGAAAAGGACCATGTGTGGTGGGGAGAAGCCACCTAGACTCGATGGCTTTGGCCTGGCAAGGCCTCACTGCATTTCTTCCATCGAACTGGTTTGAGGGGGTTTCTGTTTTCACCAACCAGAGAGGGAGGGAGGAATTTAGTCACCTCGGGGAGGACCCATGGGAACGGTGCTGGGCCTACTGCTTACTCCCAGTCATTGGACAGGACTCTTACCATCGGAGGGTGCCGGTTCTGCTTCGTGAAACTATTCCAAGAAATACAGCCCTAACCTTTCCTCCCAAATGCTTTCCTCGCTCTCTGTCTGGGACAAGAGAACCTCAGAACATAGGATACAGCAGAAAGCACGCACCTCTAATCTAATGGGGGGTTATGCCCTCTTGAAGCCTTCCTGAGGTCACAACAAAGCCCTCTTTCTTAGCAGGGACCTGTGAGGATTCCCCTCCTGCTGAGGTGCCCACGCATCTCAGTTTCCAGGCTGGTGTTCCCTCACTGCTGTTTCCGTTCAAACTCAAAGATGAAATTTCCCATGACCGTCAAGCCCCAGGTCTTCAGAGAGCAACTGTGGGAGGAGATTGTAGGATCCTCGGGTCCAATATTTGTTTATGGTGAAGGTGGGCTGAGGGCTCCACGTCATTTATTCCTTCACTTTTTCATCGTTCATCATCACAGCTCTACTGAAAAGTCTCCTGTCTATAAATCTGTGGTTAGAACAATGACGACCCTGAGATCACAAGTTTAAACCCCAAGTGAGTCATTCAGTGCCATTCTGAGTCAAGGTGACCACTGTCACTGCAGCCATGTGTTTCAGAAGTTGTTTGTTCTTGACCTTCCTGGGCATTGATACTTGAAGGTCCCCTCCCAGGGCATGTGTCCTTCCCCAGCTCATGGCTGGCACCCTCATCTTCCCAAAGTTCAGAATTCTTTTGTCTGTCAGATTCCCTCTCCTGAGGACCCGGTGGTTGTGGAGTTTTCCAATGGATGAACTTCAGCACTCAGATGGAGTGTGACACAGATACTCTCTCCCCTGGTGCATGCGATCCCCTCAGCCAGCAGGTCCTGCTCATTAGATCACATTCTCTGAGTAACAAGCATCTTGTGTCCAAGCTGATGCGCGCCACATGGCCCGTGTAGATGTAAATGCTCCAATGCATTGTAAAGCCCTGCATGTCACCGCAGGTTGTGTTCACCTCCATCACGGCTGGGGCTGATGGGATGCAGCCTAACTGGATGTGGCAAGCTAGGCGATGTGTAATGCAACGTTACGTGTCCTGCCTGCAAAGCAGAGTGTTCTCAGCAGGAACAGCACATCGTGACAGAAAGCCCCGCTCTCGGCTGATCCCGCATCTGTCAGTGGTTTGGGATCCGGGAGCTGGCTCACGTACGCGATGCGCTCTCTTGACACTTGAGAAACCGCTTGCTTAGTTCTAAGTTGTGTTCTACAGCAACTGCTTTCAAACAATGAATCCCATCAGCTTTCACCTAAAACACCACTTCAGGGGGGAGAAGAGCCCGGGATTGCACGTGTGTGGTTGGAATTAGGCGTGCTTGAGATCTTGGCATTTGTCTTGACTCTTGAAGGCTCTTGTGAGCGTGACTTCCCTGTTCTTCACGTAGCCCCTGCATGTGTTTGCCAGGGTTGCATTTCACTCACAATATGATCAAGTCGCTGATACAGAGAAGCTACCAAGAGCTGCTAATAGCCTAGAAGTCACCTTTTGTAAATGAAAAGGAGGCTTTGAACATTCTGACGACCAATTTCTTGCCATTGGTATTGTCTCTTCCACATGTCTACATCCAGGCCACCCTCTGCAGAGAAAACTTACTCCGAGAGTGAAGGGGATGTTTATAATTGCATGCTGGCCTTGAACACCCCTTCCTGGAGGCAGAACCAAAGCACAGCAATATACGCCCGCCAACAGTGAAGAGGATGTCCTGGGATCTCACTAAATACAAGATACTAAATCATTATTAATAAATGGGCATCAGTGTTTATGAAAAATTGGCCTGTTCAATTATAAAACTAACATTTATTCAAAGAAAATTAAATGTACAGAAAGTATAAAGCAGGAAACTAAAATCATCTATAGGGCAGTGCCTGTGGCTCAAAGGAGCAGGGCGCTGGCCCCACATACTGGAGGTGGTGGGTTCAATCCCGGCCCTGGCCAAAAAAATAAAGTAAAATATAATCATCTATAACCCTAATGCTCAGAGATTATCACTACATATTTTCTTTCATTTTTTATAATAGATGGATGCATGTGTTTTAAAAACTCTTGAGGTTTTGTGGATGTGTTTAAATATGAGAGCTATCTGGAAAGTATCCAGCCTGATGATATGAAAAATGGACACATATAAGTCTGGGTATTTTTTTGGACAGCCCATATATACATATGCAGTAGAAGCTCCATGGTTGACCACCTGCCTACACTGACTATCTCCTTAAGTGACCTAATTTGCATAGACTGGGGATGCACCACATGTACATATCAGTCAGTACAGTAGGCCTAGTTCCTTATGTTGACCAGTTTGTTACAGTCCTGTGAGTGGTCACCTTACAGAGGGTCTACTCTATGTATGCATGTATGTATATAAGTGTGTGCGTGTGTGTGTGTGTCTGTGGTGTGTGTAATTTGGGGCCTCTTTCTTCCTGCTTAATGTAACATTGTTAACATTTTCATGTGTTTTCTTTGGATAAATTACAAGCACAGGAATCACTAGGTCAGAGGGGCATTTGTAAATCATGGGATACATACGGTCAAATTACAAGGATATTGTCTTGCTTTGAAATCTTAGCAACCTGACAGGCCCATGAAGAATAACCCATCATCTTCCCATGAGAAGGACACGGGTTCATTAGAGGCGCCGGCTCATGGCGGCCGGAGGCTGAGAGTGCTGCTGCTGTTTCATTCACTAAGTCCCTGGGACAATAAATATTTCCACCCCCACCCCCACATTTCAAGTTTCCATCTCTGTAAGATGAACTTAAAAAGGACCACCTCCAGGATCCCTGAGATCTTGCTGAGGAAGCACAAGACACCCAAGACGGGTTCCCAGGCGTCCTCACACTCCCTTTCTGCCTTTCTGGGCTCTCCACAGAAGCAAGTCTTTCTATTGCAGGCTTGTTCTCTCTGCAGATTGAAAAAGGGGTTCTCGGGTAAGGACAGGTTGGGAGCAAAAGTGAAGAATGAGTGACGGGGAAAATGCTACAGGAGCCTCAGGCTTTGCTCTGTTTTCTACGCTCTCCCTTAATTCCCAAAGACTTTTACCAGGAGAAGTCAGGAGTACAGCATAGGCCTTTCCTTTAAACCTTCACAAGGCAGTAGCCACTAGTGGCTATTTAAATTTACATTAATTAAATGAATTAAAATGGAATACAATTAAAAATTCAGGTCCTCAGTCTCACTAGTCACATTAAAAGTGTCCAGTAGCACATGTGTCTATATTAAAGAAAGTTCTACAAACAGCATTGCTTTTAAACTTTCTTTCCAGGGTGCCGTGGTTTGCGCCTGTAATCTCAGCACTCTGGGAAGCCAACAGGGTGGATTGCTTAAGCTCATGAGTTTGAGACCAGCCTGAGCAAGAGTGAGACCCCCCCCATCTCTAAAAATAGCTGGGCATTGTGGTGGGTGCCTGGAGTCCCAGCTACTCGGGAGGCTGAGGCAAGAGAATCGCTTGAGCCCAAGAGTCTGAGATTGCTGTGAGCTATGATGCCATGGCACTCTATCCAGAGTGACAAAGTAAGACTCTGTCTCAAAAACAAAACAAAACAAAACAAAATTTTCTTTCCTTAGAGAGTAAATTCTGGAGTATCTTCCAGAACTTTCTTGGGGGAGAAATTTCTTCGAAGTCTGTTATTCTTTTAAAAGCTCATGTGAGTTTGTAATTCTTATATACAAAGGTATAACATAATACATACACCTTTGTTTTAATGTAAAAAAATGATTTTAATTAGCAAACACTGAATAGCATTGACAGACTTGGAAGGTATCAGACGCATCCTGTGATTTTTGCACGGCAGCAGGAGGAACACGGCTTTCAGAGCACTGCAGAGCTTGTCTCTGTCCCAGGGATGAGACTTCCTGCCTTGCCAAACAACTGCGGAAGAGAAGGAGCTGTTGGAATGATTTGTAATTACGCCCTGAGAGTGCCACATGCCATCTTCTCAACTCCACACACACCCAGCGAGGCATCGTCGTGACACAGAGAACATCTAGAGTCGTGTCAGCAGGCCGTTCCCATTTTTTATTGGTGCCTTGACAACCTGGCTGGCTGAGTAGAAGCAGATTGAATTTGTTAACCAGGTAAGAGAGTCTTCCTCCAATTGATCATTGAGATCCTAGCATTTTCTCCTAGCAAGCTATTCTAGGAAGATTACTTCTAGCCTGATACTGAAGTTTGGCTGTCCTAGGCCAGGAGTTACCAGAATCACTTGGAGAAGTTATTAAAAATATAATTCCCTGAGATCTTGATCGCATCTGCCTTTTAAACAAGAACCTGAGTAATTATATGCGTTCCCTGGTAACAACACTTACTGAGGACCCACTATGCGCTGGGCATAGTAGCAATCACTGGAGATATAAGGTAAATGATTATTTCTAGAATCCTAAGGCTGGAGGCCACCTCCAAAGGACATATAATCCATACCTAAGCCTTAAGTGGATTCAAGTATAATCTACAAACTGACCCCACTTCTGATGCCTGAGATTGGTCTTTTGTTAATGACTTGGCTTATATTTTCACTAAAGTAGTGCTTTCATCTACAAAGGCTGCTTAATGATTTCCAACAAAGAAGATGTCCAGAATAATATGGAGCAAAATGAAGGTTTGTGCAGAACATGAAGCGGCCTGTGTTGGAATTTATAATCCCTTTGTAGTTCTAGAGTGTTGAACGGAATCAGATCAAATAGATGTGTGGTCTCCTGTTTTGCGATCTAAAATGTCAAAATTTGTGCTTAGTTCAAATTGTTCCTGGGGCAATTGAAGTTCGTTTCTTCCTTGTGCTCAGGAGTGATAGACGTGGTTAATATCTATTCTTGGGGTGGGGGGAGCCCTTTTTATTTGGAAAGTCTTCGTTAAGGTGTTATGTGGATTTACAGCCCAGATTAGATAATCTTTTCTCTCACTTTACCCCTCGGTGCTACTTCCCAACTCAAATCACTCTTGCTGGTTTCTGCAACTTGTAAACCCAACTATTTAGCAATGCCCACTCTAGGGTAAATATTCTGGGAAAAATAAGGACCTAACCAGTGCTACAGAGCTCGATTCAACTAAAACTTCACCAACGCCATCTGATTTCAACTGGCCCATTGGTTTTCTCTAACCTCGGGCCTAACACCTGTTTTTCTAGCATTTTCACCCTTGATCAGACCCCTCTGTTAAGATCTCTCAGCACTCAACTGTTGCAAATATATCATATGTAGGAATTGTTTTTGCAAATATTTGTTTCAATTAATTAGCAATGGCCTTGTGATGGAGGCTGACTGCATTTTTCTATTGTAACCATGTGGTAGCTGTAGCCCCAGGGTGATGCACAGCCCAGCAACATTCCTTAACGATCCTCTTAATTACACAGTTGGGGTAACCATTCTGTCTAAAAAATCTGCTTCGTAATTACAAAATCACCAGCCCAGCCAGCCGCATTGACCCATCAATTGCTTGAATTCTACTGTGTCCTTAAAATGTGTGCTGTTGTCTCTCCAAATGACAGAGAAGCTTTGGAAACTAGTGAGTGTGGGGTGCAGCTGCTCCTGTAATAAATGTCTCTGCCTCTCTCTGCTCAGGGCAGCTCCACTGCTGGGCTTCTTCCTTTAACTCCTGCCATCCTTACCTCTACTGTAGCCTCAAAAAACACAAGGGAATTCTTCCGCTCTTTCAAATCCATTCTACAAAAAGCTCATGGCAGTAATTTAGCATAAGCCCCCAAAAGTAATAGTGGTCCTTCAGGTTGGCTGGCCTGGATCCTGGGATGCAGAGTCTGCTGTTGAAATTGCCTCTGAACTTGGTTCCTTTTACTAACTGGATTTGCATCCTTAGCTCCAAAATCAATGTGTGTCCCTTGGTTATTGTGTGTATTGCACTGGAGAGTGATCATTTGTGGGCATATTCGTCTCCTCCATTGCGCTGGGTCTGGGATGCTGTCATCTAGCAGAGCTCAAGCTAATGGGTCTTGGAGGTTAAGTGTCAGCATGTGAAAAAGCTGGCAAGTTCTTAATGGCTCTGCTGCGTCACATTTTTTATACTTCGAAGGCTCCCGCTGGTTAACGTGTTCTGACTGCTGAGGTATGTGAAGAAATTTGGGGACCCACATTACATATGTTCATCTTGAGTGTCAATTAATGAACTTGTTCTCGATAGCACAGAATGACTGTTTGCCTACATAATGAGAAGTCCAAGTGTCTTGGGTGTCCTTTTCATGTGACTCCCTCATTTCGTCCAGGAAATCATTGCTTCCCCTCCTTTTGCAAAAACACTACAGTCCCAGTTGTCTTCTGTGAACTGGTGTCTCCTAGAGCCACAGACAGAGTGGACCTTGAGGCCTCGTGTCCCCCTGGCTGCCTCTTCTTATGGAAACCTGCCTTCTGGAGTCAGGGGACAGGCACAGAGCTTCCCTTCACATTGGGAGAAACATGGTTTGAATTAAAAGGGAAGGCTCAGAGCAACGGAACCTTGTTCATTCATTGCCGGTGGGAATGTGAAGTGGCACAGTCACGTCAGAAGGCAGTTTGGCAGTTTCCTGCAAAGCTAAACATAGTCTTTCCACATGATCCAGGAATCACACTCCTGGGTTTTTACCCAATTGATATGAAAACTTATGTTCACAGAGAAACCTGAACATAAATGTTTATGGGAGCTTTATTCATAATTGTCAAAAACCAGGAGCAACCAAGATATCCTTCAATAGAATGGATAAGCAAACTGTGGTGTGTTCAGACTCTGGAATGTGGGGTAGCAATACAAAGAGATGAGTTATCTGTCAAGCCACAGAAATACATGAAGGAACCTTAGAGTTCCTAAGTAAAGGAAGCCAGCCTAAAAAAATTACATTCCGCATGATTCCAATTATATGACATCAGTGGTTTCCAGGGATCCAGAGGGAGCAGGGAGAGAGGATTATGGAAGCTGGGGGTGGGGGGTGTTTAAGGCAGTAAAATTATTCTGTGTGATACCATAGTAGATGGATGGCATTATGCATTTGTCAAAACTTATAGAACTTTTATAGCACAAACAGTGAACATTAATGTATGTAAATTTTAAAAAATCCTTGGGGAAGTTGAATAGTCCCAGGAAGGTGTGCAAACTCTGACGAGAGAATCTGTTTTACAAATGAATGAACAAGCTCATCGTAGGGAGCAGGGGGCAGAGCGCTGACCCAAGGTACTGGAGATTGGTGGGATCTGGAAGAACCACACATGAGCACTGTACTCTATTTGATAAAGCACTGTATCTGTACACGTTTTTAGGTTGTTAACCTCACGGGCATGAGTTAACAGTTCTGATGCTGTTATGCATGTATCTTGGAAGGCAGCAATTAAGTAAATAAATAGCAGATGGTGGGAGCGAGGTTCATCACTGTTGGAGTGGAAATTCACAGATCAGCAAGGAGAGGAATCTAGAAGGGTTCACGTGGTAAAGGATTCTAGTTGGAGACACTGGTACAAACTCGTGTTTAGCTTAATATGGACACAGATGGTTATATATAGAAATGTGTATAGGCTGGCATAGCAGCTCACACCTGTGATGCCAGCACTCTGGGAGGCTGAGGTGGGAGGCCAGGAGTTTGAGACCAGCCTGGGCAACATAACAAGACTGCATCTCTTAAAAATTAAAAAAATAGGCTCGGCGCCTGTGGCTCAGTCGGCTAAGGCGCCAGCCACATACACCCAAGGTGGCGGGTTTGAATCCCCAGCCCGGCCCGCCAAACAACAATGATGGCTGCAACCAAAAAATGGCCATGTGTTGTGGCGGGCGCCTGTGGTCCCAGCTACTTGGGAGGTGGAGGCAGGAGACTCGCTTGAGCCCAGGAGTTGGAGGTTGCTATGAGCTGTGATGCC
>CAUYQV010101912.1:0-41830 GCA_963574575.1 Galagoides demidoff
AAAAAAAAAAAAAAATTCAATTTTACCTTTGCAAAAATTAAATCAGAAGCAGAGGGAAATTAAGTAATCTGTCCAAAACTGTCCAATCAGCTATAATACTGGCATGTGTCTAAGAGGCAGGTTTTTTTCCTACTCTGCTATGTTGCCTGTCTTTACATATGGTAAATAAAGCTTTATCAATTTCAGCTAATTAGAAAGATAACCAGAAACACTAACAAATATGAATTATAAAATATTTTAAGAGATATGAGTCTAAAGATATGCTAAGTATGGACATCAAACAATAGAAGATGTCCAATCCTATATGACTTACTAAAGAAATAAAACTTAATTGTAACTATCCATTTGGGTGCAATTTGTGGTTCCTCCAAAAGTGTTTTCTTATATAAGTTAAATACATAACTTGCACCCTTTTCCATTAATTCACTTGGTATATGAGTAATGAAAAAATTCAGGCAAGATTTGCTCCCATTAGAAGTCGACTCTTAGGGTACTACAAAGAATAAAGGCAAATAAAACACAAGCGCTAAGGAAATATAACTGAGGATGGAAGATACATAAAACTTAAATGTCGGCTCAGTGCCTAAAGCTTAGTGGCTAGGGTGCCAGCCACATACACTGGAGCTGGAGGGTTCCAATCCAGCCCAGGCCTGCCAAACAACAATGACAACTACAACCAAAAAATAAAAATAGCTGGGCATTATGGCAGGTACCTGCAGTCCCAGCTACTTGGGAGGCTGATAAAGAGAACTGCTTGAGCCCAAGGGTTTGAGGTTGCTGTGAGCTGTGACGCTACAGCACTCTATCGAGAGCGACAAAGTGAAACTCTGTCTCAAAAAAAAAAATGTCTAATAACACCACATAATTATAAAATGACAACACAGGCATAAAACTTATCACAAACAGTATACTAAACTGAGTTTTTCCTCTTGCTCACTTTTTCCTCTGTTCCCTTAATCTTTCCACAGATCTCACTGTCCTATTTAAATATTTTCTCCAGCTTTCATATGGATGCTAAGTTCTTTACTACTGTTAAACTAGTCAATGACTTGTTATTGGTCCAATAGTTCACCAACTTAGGACTTTTAGATCCATGTCACCTAGGCTAATTGCTGATTTTGTGAAGCAGATGTCTGTCCAAAAGGTGATTTACTTACACATTCCAGATTTGTTTTCAATACTAATGGCTCTTCTCTTTTTTTCTGTTCATCCATTTTCCTTTTTCCTGTTTCTGTATCCTCTGGTAACAGCTTGTGGATTTGATCTTCAGAGGGTTTTTCCTCTGGTAACTTTTCTTCTCTCAGCTAAAAATACAAATTACACAGAGATAGAAGAGTTTTAGGCAACTCTAGCCTTAAAAACATCTTTTAATCTGTAGTCTACTAGAACAAACAGATCACAGTTTGAGACTACTTTTCTTATCAGATATAGAGTCCTCTTGATTTTTAAGTAAATCTGCTTTTACTTCTCTCTTGCCAAACACACTTCATAGCTTAAGATTTAACTGCTCTGCATTCTTGAGCAATATGAAACCATAAAAGCTAAGATAATACACATAACCAAAAAGTAATGTTTATTCATGTAGCCAAAAAAGGCTGAACCTGAAAATGTTCCTTATTCCCATAAGCCAGATGTAACTGCACTGGACCAGGAGAAAAGCAAGAGATGACCACAGGGAGCCAGAGAAGCTGGGTTAGGCCTCTTTGGCAACAAAAAGAATGACTTATCATGGTTACAATGTCCTACACTTTTATGCTCTCATCTTGCAGTCACAGGGTAAGTCAAGAAATAGTTTATAAAGAAAATTAAGGCAGAGCATATGCTCTTCATTTTGGGGAGGAAGCAGAGCATGAAAATAGCAATAGCTTTGAAATAAAAACTTAGGTGATCTTGGGCAAATGGACCATCATTTGATTGCCTCCAAAATGGAGATAATGCTACTTAGTTTGCAGATATTGCTATAAGGCATAAATGAGATTAACAATGTAACATAGTGCTGTGCTCATGAGATACATCAGCCTCCTTTCTACTTCTATTCACTTTTAACTGCCTAGGGTTTTAAAAAAATTTGAACAAGATAATGTACATCAAAGTATATTATCTACATATAGGCTACCAGTATTTTTAATTATTCTTACGGGAAAAAAATAAAGCTAAAGAACAAATAAGAAAAAAATTGGGGGGGGGCGGGGCTGGGTTTGAACCTGCCACTTCCAGCATATGGGACCAGTACCCTACTCCTTTGAGCCACAGACGCTGCCCAATAAGAAAATTTTTGATAGGCTACTGCCTCAGCGTTAAAAGAAACCCCCCAAACCACAATTATATTTTCAATTTCTATAGGTTTGATTCCTTTAAAGCCTTAACTGGTCTTTAAGATATCAGTCTCATAATTCACGAGGTTATAAATATGCAAAAAGCACCATATACAATGCTATGCCAGGAGGAGATTCAAATAAAATAATATACTACCAACTCTGCCCAATACAAACAAGAACACAAGGAGAAGGAGGGCAAATCCTTAGTTGGGGAGACAACAAAACTAAAGTCTATGCTAACTGCTAATATAAAATCTAAAACACTCAATGTCTTTCAAAGATCATAGATGAGAAATTCTTGACCACAGGCTATACAAAGAGAAATTTTACTGTTGAAGAAAGGGAGAGTGGCAAAAAAAGAAAACAGGTTTTAGCATCATAATCTCTCATATACTGAACTCTATATATCAGGAGCTGAGCTAAGCACTATATATACATTATGTCACTCATGAAGACTAAGGTTTAAGAGCTAGGTAACTTGTTCAAATTTATACAGTCACAGGCCCTAGGGCTAGAATGCAAAATTAGGTCTATCTCAATGGTTCTCAAACAAGGATTATTGTGTCCCCACCCTAAGGAACATATGGCAATGTCTGGAGACATTTTAGGTTGTCACAACTAGGGGAGTGAAGGCTGTGTCACTGGTATCGTGGGTAAAAGCCAGAGGTTGCCACTAACCATACTAAAATGGGCAGCATAGCACCCTCCAAATTAGATATATAAACAAATGGTACTATTTTTAAAAGCTAAACAGTAAACTTCCCATTTTATGTATTTTAATGTTACTTTGTTTAATCCTCAGTGGTTCACATACTACTTTCTCTGGTATTTCTAGGGTTTTAGAATTTAACCTTCTACATCCTAATAATTTTTATTGCTACTCTTAAAGTTTTTGACAAGGGACTTGGATTTTTGGGAAAACAACCTTTCACTACCAATAACCTATCCTCTTTAAAAAAGCTAAAAATTAAATAAAGAAGTAAAAAATTCATATGTCCACTTAAATCTTCACATAAATTACATTGGTGTTTTCTCTATATGGAATTCTATACAAGCTTCTTTATAGGGGGAAGCTATCTCTTTTGGTGGTTGTATAGAAGGATTTGAGAACTTGGACTCTGGGAGATTATTTATCCTGCAAAAAAAGGAGGGGGTCAGAAAGCAGCAGTATAAACTTGAATGTAAAGTATCAATAGCTGCTTTTTTACTGAATTCATCTATGCTCCAGGCATTAAGTTTATAAAGCTTATCTCATTAAAGGATTTTGCTTTTATCTGCTTATTATTGCCATTTTATAGATAATAAAAATAAGAGTCAATGGTTATTTCCAAAAGTCATAGAGATTGAGTATGGAAGAGCTTGGATTTTAAAGCAAATCTTTGGCTTCAGATATCACATTTCTATCCTCAGCACACCTGACACACTGGGCTAGACAATTCTTAGTTGTGGAGACCTGAGCAGTCTGAGAAAGTAGCTTATGCAATACTTTTTTAGGGAACAGGAATTAAGGACACAATAGTGTAACAGGGAAAGACAACCAAAACCAAGTGCCACAACAGTTGGCAACAAGGGACATTATGAGAAAATATATGAAATGCACTTCAAGACAGTCTGAGGTGACTCATTGGGTCCCATATGCCACTGACCAAATTTTGCCCCACAGAGTGTTAAATACCCTCACACTGATCTGTACATCCTAAGTTCCCACATTAGGTACTGCAGTAGCAACAACTGAGAAGCCTTAGAGCCAAAAGCAAGGGGCAAGCAGTAGGAACCTACCCTAAGAGTCAGAAAGAATGAAGCTGCTTGCTACTGTAAATGAAATCATTTCTAACTGCTTCCATTTTCAGAAGCTAATTACTAGATAGAAGCTAATGACTACTGTAAGCCAATCTCATACTCAGCCACACTACCAAGAATACCATGCAATTTGTTTTCCTGGAAATAACTTTACTTTGCCCTCATTAATTTTTTTTTTTTTTGAGACAGAGTCTCACTATGTTGCCCTCGGTAGAGTGCCTTGGCATCACAACTCACAGCAACTTCAAACTCTTGGACTTAAGTGATTATTTTGCCTCAGCCTCCTGAGTAGCTGGGACTATAGGCACCTACCACAATGCCCGGCTATTTTTCTTTTGTTTTTTGGTTGCACTTGTCATTGTTGTTTAGCAGGCCCAGGCCGGGCTGGAACCCACCAGCTTCAGTGTATATGGCTGGCACCTTATTCACTGAGCTACAAGCACTGAGCCATGCCCTCATTAATTTTTTAAAATAAACTTTTTAAAATCAAAGTATAACTATACACAGAATGTACATAAATCAGAAATGTAAAGCATGATAAATTATAAAAAGTAAGCATATCCATCAATCACTAAAGATCAGGAAATAGTTTATTATCAATATCCCTTGGGTGACTACTACTCACCCAAAAGTATCTATGATCCTGGCTTCTAACACCACAAAATCATATTCCTATTTCTGAATTTTATATAAATGTAGTCTTAATATGCCACCATCTTCATTCACTCTACACGTTATGTGTGGGATTCATTCATGTCAGTACATACAATAGTTTTGTTATTTCTTATTTAATTCTGTTTGACTATAAAAATAATTTAATCATTTTACTGTCAATGAGTATTTGAGTAATTTCTAAATTTTGGCTATTTATAAGTAGGGTGCAGGCTCAGTGCCCATAGCTCAGTCGTTAAGGCGCCAGCAATATACATGAAGGTAGGCAGGTTCAAACCCAGCCCAAGCCTGCTACCAACAATGACAACGGCAACAAGAAAAGCAGCCAGGCGCTGTGGCAGGCACCTATAGTCCCAGCTACTTAGGAGGCTGAGGCAAGAGAAATCACTTAAGCCCAAGAGTTTAGAGGGAGCTGTGACGCCATGGCACTCTACCGAGGGCGACATAGTGAGACTGTCTCAAAAAACATAAATAAATAATAAAAATATAAGTAGGGTGCTAAAAATATTCTTCAGTATGTATGCAGGTCTACGTTCTGTTGTACCGCGGAGTATATTCTAGAAAAGAAACTGCTGTGTCATTAGCTATGGTCATGCAGCCAGTTTTCCGAACTGCTTGTGTTAATACAAATCATACTTCCACCTCCCAGTGTAGAAGAATGATAGTTGCTTCTAGCCTTACTAACGCTCAGTAATATTTGTCTATTTTCACCATTCAGTGGGTATATATTGATATACTTCATTATGATTTTAATTTGTATTTCTCTAATGACTAAAGATGTAGAACAGTTTTTCATATGTTTATTATTTGAAAATCCTCTTATGAAGTGTCCATTCATATCTTTGCCCTTTTTTCTCTTTTTTAATGAGACACAGTCTCATTCTGTCGACCTGGGTAGAGTACCATAACAGCATAGCTTACAGCAACCTCTAACACTTGGGCTCAAGCTATCCTCTTGCCTCAGCCTCCCCAGTAGCTGGGACTATAGGTGCCTACCACAACACCCACCACAACTTGTGAGCTTATGCAATCCACCTGCTGTGGCCTCCAAAAGTGCTGGATTACAGACATGAGCCACCATGCCTGGCCTTAAATGTGAAACTATTAAACTTCCAGAACAAAACATAGGAGAAAATGTTGGTGATGTTAGACTGGGTAAAGAACTGTTAGATATAACAATAAAAGCTCAATCCACAAAAGAAATGTATAAACCTTCTTTTCTAGACAGTCTGTCTCTGAATATAAACTGTATTTCACTAAAATTAAAAACTTCTGTTCTTCAGAAGAATCTCAGAAAAATGAAAAAAAAACACAGATTGGGAAAAAATGTTTGCAAAGTATATGCCCAATGAAAAACCTCTATCCATGGCCTGGTACGGTGGCTCACATTTGTAATACCAGCAGTCTGGGAGGCTGAGACAGGTAGATAGCCTAACCTCATAAGTTTCAGACCAGCCTGAGCAAGAGCAAGTCCCTTTCATTAAGAAACAGCTGGGCACCTATAGTCCCAGCTACTCAGGAGGCTGAGGCAAGAGAACTGCTTGAGCCCAAGAGTTTGAGGTTGCTGTGATCTCTGATGCCACAGCACTCTACCAAGTGCAATAAAGTAAGACTGCTCTCAAAAAAAAAAAAAAAAAAGAAAAGAAAAGAAAAGAAAAGAAAAAGAAATTCTAGGAATTTAACCTAAAGGATAGGTTAATTTTTGCTCACATATGTTCATGAATGCTCAGCATTCATGAGAATGAATAACTTTCCAGAGAAAGTTATTTAAATGGCCAATAATAATGGAATGGTTAGGTGAATTATGCCTCATTTCATAATATGAAATATCATGTAGGATGAAAAAGTATCTATACAAAAAATACCACCTCTCTCAAGGAAAAAATGCTGTTAAGTCAAAATAGCAAGTCACAGAATAGATCACAATATATATCTCTCAAAAATCCTAGTTTCTTTAAAATATTTACCCTCAGACTATAATACTCATGACCCCTGTCATTCTTCCTCATTCATAGAAAATCTTAGCACATAAATTTCAAGCTCTCTCCAGCTACTCTAGTCATCATTTCTGAAGATTACAGTATTAGTATGCACTAAGTATGTGCTAAGTTTCTTTACCTTCTCCTTAAATAAATCTTTTCATCCATCCCATTTCAGCTGTGTTTTTCCATACTCATACACTAAATCTTGTGATGTCCAATAACTAACCAGCTCCCAAGGCTCTCATTTAAGCATTTTACATTTAGACCATCATTTCCTAGCCTTCCAGATTTATTTGTATGCTAGCAATCCTACTTTTACAATTCTTTTTCACTATTAAAGCTTTTAGTGTATTGACCCTACCACTCTTTCTCTGCCCACCATGTCTCTCATGTCTTTTCCTTAAACAACCAAAATCCATGACCCAAAATTGTTACTTCCTTACATACAACCCTCAAGTCCACTGTATCTCTCCCTCTGTCATACTTCTGGCAAAACCCTAACCCTGGTTAAACACAACACATCGCTTACTACAAATATGTCCTAGCTGCTCTTATTTCCATTGTTGCCTCACGAGGTAGAGACTGCTAGTTGCCAATCCAATATACATTTTCTCCCGCCTTCCTAAGGAAATCCTGATTTTACTCAGGAAGTTAAGGCAGCTAGCTAAAATACTACACTTCCCAGCCTCCCTAGTAGCTAGAGGGATTCTGTGACATAGGACTATAAAATAGAGGTGAAGTCTCTGGGTGGGGGGCATTTAGACAAAGCTCTTTAAAAGGACCCAATTCCAGCCAGTTAAGGTGGCTCACATCTGTAATCTCAGAACTTTGGAAGGCCAAGGATGGAAGATTGCTTAAGGCCGGGAGTTAAAGACCAGCATGGGTGACAGAACAAGATCCCATCTCTACAAAATAATTTTTAAAATTAGCCAGACATGGTGGTATGCACGTGTAGTCCCACCTACTTGGGAGGCTGAGGTAAGAGAATCACTTGAGCCCAGGAGTTTGAGGCACTCCAATCTGGGCAACAGAGCAAGCTTTGTTTGTCTTTTAAAACAAACAAACAGAAAACAATTCAGCTAACATATTCCCTTCTGCCCTCTGCCTGGATTTGATTCTCAAGAAGGATCACCATCACATAACACAATAGGCATGCTTAAAAATGTCTAAAAGGGAAACCAAAAGGCACCTAAATCTCTGACATCATGGAGCTGCCATATTAGCCCTAGACTGCCTATCTCCAGTTTTTTTGTTACCTGAGAAAAATAAAACTTCCAATTTGTTTTTCAAGTGAATTTTATTGTATATATTTAAGGTACACAACATGATGTTATGGGATACATACAGATAGTAAAATGATTACTACAGTGAAACAAGTTAACACATCCATCATCTTACATAGTTACCTATTCTGTTTTTTAATGGCAAAGGCAGCTAAAATCTACACATTTAGCATGAATCCCAAATATCTAATTTGCTTAAGTCATTATTTTGGGTGTCTCTGCTACTCACAGTAAACACAATTCCTAACTCCCAGGCCTCTTAACAGTTTATTCCCACACAGCAACCAGAGACCTTTCAAGAGTATAAGTTTGATAATACTACTGGTTTCCCATCACACCTAAAATAAATGTAGGCTCTTTATCCAGGTTAACAAGGCCTTCTTTGACCTGGCCCTTCTAGGTATCCCAACTCATCTCCTCAAACCCCAACACCCTACTTCCACTTCCTTGCATACTTAGCTCCAGCCACATTCACCTTCCGGTTCCATGAACAAGCCAAACTTGTTTCTGTTTGAGGCCCTTTGGAAGGCTTTTTCCTCATACCTTTGCTTCCTCACTTCCTGTAGGTTTCAATTCAAGTGTTGCCTCCCCTGAGAGACCTTCCCTAACTGCTCTAAAATTTTTTGTGTCTCAAATTTCCCTCCCACTCCCCTCTACCTTCTCTTACCCTGCTTTATTATTATATGTTAAATATTTGTTTGCTTATTTCTTTTCTGTCTTCTCAACTAGAAAGGAACCTCTCCAAGGTGAAGGAGTGTTTTCACTTCGTGCCTGGCACACACTAGAGACATAGTATTTGATCATTCAATAAATATGTATCATGATCTCATTTACGCTAATGTGTGTGTGTGTATGTTCACATAAACATAAAAGGAGTCTAAGAGAAACACTAAATTATTGATACTAGGCACCTCTGAGGAAGAGAGTAAGAAAAAAAGTACAGAGAAACTTTCATGTTTTGTTCTGCATATTTCTGTATTATTTTTCTTATGTTAAAAAGACATAATTAACTACAACATACAGCAGGAAAAAAAACAACATATTTAGAAATATAAACCTATTCACAGAATCATAAATTTGGAAATTCACAGTGACCTCAGTAAGCATATTAATTCAAAGGTTTTTGACTAGAAGAACATTAAGAACACACCTTCCTGTTCTCGGTAGGTCCTTAGATCCTAGAGAGTACTTCAAAGAAATCACTCCCATTCTGTAATAGTCTCCTTACCCCAAACCTGGTTTGTTCCTAAGTCTCTCACAGGTAATAGAATTAAACAGATTATTAAATAACACCTTTTAAAAGAAATAAAATTAGGGGAATAAAATTATTATAAATGCTTTATAACCCATATAAAAGTTTTTATTGTGCCTTTAAAGTAGTAATAAAGTATACCAAACAAAAAGTGTATCAATAGTATGTTATACATCAAATTAGTAGTAACAAGTTGGGTAGAATTAACTCCATTTACCATCCCTTGCTCAGTAGAAATTTTTAGGATCTTCTTCCTCTAGGTATTCACCCAGATAATTCTACGTTTACTTTGTTTTGTTCCAGAAAATATGCATTCTAAGAGACATCTTTTTCTCTACTAGTTCTCTTGTTTAGTGCCTTTTAATTTTTTTACAATTTTGTTGAGGTATATTTTATATATAATTCGTCCATTTCAAGTACATAATTCAATGAATTTTAATAAATTCATAAAGATATGGAACCATCATAAATCAGTTTTAGAAATCTTCATCACTCCAACAAAGTCTTTCATGCCTATTTACTGTTAATATCTATTCTCATCCCCTGCTCCAATCAACCACTGATCTATTGCTGTCTCCATACATTTGTCTATCCTGGACATTTTCTATAAATGAAATATATATGGTCTTACATATGCCTTCTTTCACTTAGCATCTTTTTAGAGTTCATCCACATGGTAGCATGTATCAGTGGCTCACTTCTTTTTATTGCTGAATAATATGCCAATTAGTGTTTTTATTTATGCATGAATTTCCATTTTTCATTTTATAAAATGGATATAAAATAACTTGGATACTTGGTGTGGGGGAGAAGAACCTACTTTTATTTAATCCAAATGACATAGGTGTTTCTCAAATCCAATCCAGTTTAATAGGATGAGATTGTCCTAGCTTCATGAAACACTATTCCATTAGCTTCTTTTAAAACCATTGTCCTATACCTCCCTTCTAATAGAAACAAAAGTATAATTCCTCAAAGTTCCTTTCACTCTCCCGGGACTTATAAAAACTCCTACCCTTGACTTGGTGCCTGTAGCTCAGCAGTTAGGGCACCAGCCATGTATACCAGAGTTGGCGGGTTCGAACCCAACCTGGGCTTGCCAAACAACAATGACAACTACAACCAAAAAATAGCTGAGAGTTGTAGCAGGAGCCTGTAGTCCCAGCTACTTCAGAGGCTGAGACAAGACAATCGCTTAAACCCAAAAGTTTGATGTTGCTGTGAGCTGTGATGCCATAGAACTCTACTGAGGGCAACACAGACTCTGTCTCAAAAAAAAAAAACTCCTACCCTTACTATGCCTTCTCTTTTTTCTATCTCCAACTCTTTCTCTCTTTAAAATTACCTTCAAACTGATAAAATTCCCTCATTTTTGAAGTTTCTTAAAAGGTATATTAGAAGTAAATAGTGTATAAGTGTATAATCTGAAATTTTAAGAAGAACCCATAGTTCTTTTGATATAGCCCCTGAAAATAATTTATTTTATTTTTTAAAAAAGCTCTGTAAGTGATTTAAAAAGAAAACAAAACCTCACAGTACCAACAGAAAAGGAGCAGGAGGATCAAAGTCAACATTTAATACCCTCACATTTAGGTTAAATAAAAGGGAAGGTCAAAGAATCTACAGTAATCAAGTAAGTTTTCTATTATCTTTTCTCTTTAACATGACTTTGTTAAATATTGATTTTTCCATTCAGCATAAAGTAACACAATAATATTACTGTCTCACCTCTGTTTAATGATGAATGCCTGATTCAGATTAAGTGGATTACTTACCTTCATAAGATATTAAATATACACTGATTACCTAATCAATTATAAAGTTGGGTGAAGGGTAAGGGCTGGGAAAGAATGACATAAATCTGGCAACATACTTCTTACTTATTACCAACCTTTTTAAAATCTTAATTCCATAGATGATTCCCAGACAATTAGTTTGAAAACATCAAAAATAAAATGATGTGGACATACATAAAGGCTTTACAAATGATAAAAGCTTTCTAAAGAAATTATTTCAGGCCCAGCAGCTAGGGCACCAGCCACATACATCAGAGCTGGTGGGTTCAAATCCTGCCCGGGCCTATCAAACAACAGTTGATAACTACAACCAAAAAATAGCCAGGCGTTGTGGTGGACACCTGTAGTCCCAGCTACTCAGGAGGCTAAGGCTAGAGAATCGCCTAAGCCCAGGAGCTGGAGGGTGCTGTGAGCTGTGATGCCAAGGCACCCTACCAAGGGCAACAAAGTAAGACTCTGTCTCAAAAAAAAAAAAAAAATAGCCAGGCATTGTGGCGGGCGCCTGTAGTCCCAGCTACTTGGGAGGCTGAGGCAGGAGAACCACTTAAGCCTTAAACTAAGGCAAGAGAATCGCTTAAACCCAAGAGTTTGAGGTTGCTATGAGCTATAATGCCACAATATTCTACCAAGGGCAACATAGTGAAACTCTGTCTCAATTTAAAAAATAATTATTTCATTGGTACTCTACCAAGGGCAACATAGTGAAACTCTGTCTCAATTTAAAAAATAATCATTTCATTATCTCCTTCTTTTTTTTTTTTTTTTTTGAGACGGAGCCTCAAGCTATCCCCCTGGGTAGAGTGCCATGGCATCACAGCTCATAGCAACCTCCAACTCCTGGACTCAAGCGAGTCTCCTGCCTCCACCTCCCAAGTAGCTAGGACCACAGGTGCCCACCACAACGTCCGGCCATTTTTTGGTTGCAGCCATCATTGTTGTTTGGCGGGCCCGGGCTGGGGATTCAAACCCGCCACCTTAGGTGTACATGGCTGGCGCCTTAGCCGATTGAGCCACAGGCGCCGAGCCCATTTCATTATCTCCTTACTGGCCTACAATATAGTTCTTCTGGAATACTTAACAGAGTTAAGCAATAAAAGACTAGCTACATGTAATTAGAAAAATCATGCAAGATAAGGAAAAATAATACAAGCAATTACTTGCAAAAGCATTTGTGCTGAGAAGGAGACTTCTCTTTGTGGCCAGTTATTGTAGATATGTGACAGGTCCTGTGAGCTACATTTTTATCTCTGAAAGGACAACTACATAGGGAGTCTTGGTTTAAGGATTACTCTACTTCCATTACAGCTCTGAACCTCGCTGAGCTGGTATAAGGAAGTGTGAAGAAAGGCTATGCTTTGTAAATTTTTTAAAACTCTTAGTAAATCAAAACTCCCACTAAGCATTCTTTAATGTCATTATTTCCCCCTTTTTTTTGAGACAGAGTCTCACTATGTCACCCTCAGTAGAGTGCTGTGGCATCATAGTTCACAGCGACCTCAAACTCTTGGGTTTAAGCGATTCTCTTGCCCAGCCTTCCAAGGCTGGGACTACAGGCACTACCACAACACCCAGCTAATTTTTTTGCTGTAGTTGTCATTGCTGCTTAGCAGACTCAGGCCAGGTGCAAACCCACCAGCCCCAGTGTATGTGGCCAGCACCCTAACCCCTGAGCTATGGGTGCCAAGCCTGTCATTATTTCTATTTACTATAGAAAATGAATGTCAACCAGATGTGGTGGCTCACACCTATAATCCTAGCACTTTGAGAGGCCAAGGTAGGAGGATTGATTGAGCCCAGGAGTTGGAGGTTGCAGTGACCTATAATCATGCCACTGCACTCTAGCTAGGGTGATAAAGTGAGATCCTGTCTCTTAAAAAAGAATAAGAAAAGGAAAGGAATGTCATGATAATATGTATACTATACCTTTCTCAGGCTTTCATATTCTTCACGAAGTTCCCCAGGCTTGCTTAACCTGATTGGTGATCTGAATATAAAGTCTGGAAGAAAAGAAAATGAAAACAGTTTTTAACCAGACTTGTTATGGAAGGAACCAAGACCTTATCCTATCGCTACTTCCATACTATAAATCACATAAAAATCTCTGGTCAACTAATTTGAATATTTATTCACTCATTTAACAAATATTTATTAAAGGTATAAATGAGGCACTGTTTTAAGCACTGAGGAGAAACAGTAAACAAATTAAGTCCATACAGACTCACTTAAGGAGTGATGAGGTTGTAATGAGCTAAGATGATGCCACTATACTCTAGTCTCAGAGACAAAGCAAGGTCTTGCCTCAAAAAAATAAATAAATTGGGGAGCTGGAGAGAGGGTTTGGTAAGTCCCTACCTACGAGGTACAATATAGAGGTACATGCCACACTTTCTGGGTGAAGGACTAAACTGTAACTCAGACTTTACCTTACAAACAATGTAACCTACTCATATGTACCCTCATATTAATCTGAAATTTAAAAATTAATCAATTAATTAATTAAAGTCCTTGCTGTCATGGAGCTTACAAGCTTGTGGAGAAACATACTAAAACAATCAAGTGTGGGTGTAACACACATTTATTTGATTTTATACACACACACACACTTACTTGATAGTGTCTCCACAAGCTTGTAAGCTCCATGACAGCAAGGACTATTATTTGATATATATATGTATGTGTATATATATACACACACACCCCCCTTGAATTTCTCAGTTCAGGTGATCCTCCTACCTCAACCTCTCAAGTAGCTGATACTACAGGCGTACACCACCATGCACAGATAATTTTTCTGTTTTTTGCAGAGATAGAGTCTCACTATGTTGCCCAGGCTTGTCTCAAATTCTTGAACTCAAGTGATCCTCCTGCCTCAGCCTCCCAGATAGCTGGAATTAATTAGGCATAGGCCACCACACCAAGCCATTACTGAGTAACACTTTAAATAAGCTAAAGTTTTATTCATAATGCTGTCATCTTCCCATATATAACCTACATATAATCTTATATATTTTTTCAGTATATAACCTTATTTTTTTATCCTCAAAGCCTTCAGTGATTTTATTTGGCCTATAGAATAAAGTAAAAACTTTTTAACATGTCAAAATTCTCCAGAGACCAATCACAACCTTATCTTTCTTAAGCACTGTATCTCTCAACTCTTTACAGTCTAGCCACAACATATATATGCTATATTGTATTTTAAAATTATTTATACTGTTTACTCAGCTGAAATTCTGTCTTCTCCCCTTCTCTCTATATAGAATATTTTTAAATTCAACAGACCCACAGGAATAATACACAATACATGTTGGTTATATGAATAGATCACCATAAAAATCAAAGTTAAGAATAGGAATAAAGCTGGGCGAGGTGGCTCACGCCTGTAATCCTAGCACTCTGGGATGCTGAGATGGGTGGATTGCTTGAGCTCAGGAGTTCAAGGACAGCCTGAGCAAGACTGAGACACCATATCTACTAAAAATAGAAAAACTAGCCAAGCACTGTGGTAGATACCTGTAGTCAAAGCCACTCAGGAGAGGCTGAGGCAAGAGGTTGCCCAAGAGTTTGAGGTTGCTGTAAGCTATGATGCCACAGCACTCTACCCAGGGTGACAGAGTGAGACTCTTGTCTAAAAAAAAAAAAAAAAAAAAAAAGAATAGGAATAAAACTCTTAGGTACTTTCAAAAATTGGAGGATAGTACACACTCTACCTTCTTAAATGTATGTAATTCTTTATGCCTTCCATGTATATTTAGTAATCTAAATAGAGCATTAATTTTAAGAGTAATAATTCTACATCCTATTAATGTTGATAAATATTTGTTACAGAAAAGTAAGTTTCAGCCACGTACACCTAAGGTCTCGGGTTCAAATCCAGCCCAGGTCCACCAAAAACAATGATGGTTGCAACCAAAAAATAGCTGGGCATTGTGGAGGGCACCTATGGTCCCAGCTACTTGGGAGGCGGAGGCAGGAGACTCGCTTGAGCCCAGGAGTTGGAGGTTGCTATGAACTGTGATGCCATGGCACTCTACCCAGGGGGACAGCTTGAGGCTCCGTCTCAAAAAAAAAAAAAGTTGCCTTTTGTCATTTTACAGTTGTCAACTCTTTAGTATATTGAGAAATAAAGATACTTAGACAGAAACATTAGGTCCAATGCAAATACAGAAAATAGTAACTTAAATCTCTCCCAAGCACTACAGATTTGTGAGACCCTGAGTTTAGAAGGTAAATCTTCCACCACCTTCTCCCACTTAAAAAGAAGAAAGTCCTGATGATTATTTCAGTCCCTTAAGCACATTTCCAACTATAGGCAAATAGTATTTAAATTTAGATGCTTTACAAGAGAAAAGGAAAGAAGGAAGGGAAAGTATTAATATAATCCTTAAGACAAAAAGTACTTTAAATCCACTTACTGAAAACCTATCACATATAAGATACTTCATATACATTTTCTTTATCTTGTAGGGCACCAGCCACATACACCGAGGCTGGCAGGTTCAAGCCTGGCAGAGACCTGCTAAAAACAACAGTGACAAGTCCAACCAAAAAATAGCTGGGCGTTGGGTAGGCGCCTGTAGCCCCAGCTACTTGGGAGGCTGAGGCAAGAGAATCGCTTAAGCCCAAGAGTTTGAGGTTGCCATGAGCTGTGACACTACAGGACTCTACCAAGGGCGACATAATGAGCCTGTCTCAAAAAAAAAAAAAAAAAAAAGAATTTAGGCTTGGCGCCTGTGGCTCAATCAGCTGAGGCGCCAGCCACGTACACCTAAGGTAGCGAGTTCGAATCCCCAGCCCGGGCCCGCCAAACAACAATGATGGCTGCAACCAAGAAATGGCCGGGCATTGTGGCGGGTGTCTGTGGTCCCAGCCTCTTGGGAGGCAGAGGCAGGAGACTTGATTGAGCCCAAGAGTTGGAGGTTGCTGTGGGCAGTGATGCCATAGCACTCTACTCAGGGGGATAGCTTGAGGCTCCGTCTCAAAAAGAAAAAAAGAATTTAACATCTTCACCTTTTATTTATTTATTTATTTATTTTTCTAAGAGACTGAATCTCATTCTGTTGCCCAAGCTGGAGGGCAGTGGCATAATCATAGCTCATTACATCCTCAAGCTTCTGGGCTCAAACTATCCTCTCCGTCCTCAGCCTCCTGAATGCTGGGACTACACACACATTCTACCACACTCAGCTAATATTTTGAAATTTTTTAGAGACAGGACTCCTGTTACACTGCCCAGCCCTGAGTTCAAACAATTCTCCAGCCTCAGCCTCTGAAGTTGCTAGGATTATAGGAGAGAGCCACTACACCTGACTTTTCATCTTTTATTTTATGTAAATGTTAAGTTAAAAGCCTGATCCCCAGCTTAGAAGCTTCAGAGCTCAAATAAGTCAGTCTTTTTATTTTTTTAATTTATTATTATTATTTTTTAGAGACAGAGTCTCACTTTATCGCCCTCAGTAGAGTGCCATGACATTACAGCTCATAGCAACCTCCAACTCCTGGGCTTATGTGATTCTCCCGCAGCAGCCTCCGTAGCACCTGGGACTACAGGCACCCACACAATGCCTGGCTATTTTTCATTACAGTTTGGCCAGGCCCAGGTCCAAACCTGTCACCCTCGGTATATAGGGCTGGCGTTCTACCCACTGAGCCACAGGTGCCACCCAAATAAGTCAGTCTTAACTTTCCTTTTTATAAAATCAGAATAATGCTTATCATAACAGGCTATTATGATGATCAAATGAGTGTATTAAGAGTAAAAAAACTCATGGGCAGCACCTGTGGCTCAGTGAGTAGGGCACAGGCCCCATATACTGAGGGTGGTGGGTTCAAACCCAGCCCCAGCCAAACTACAACAACAAAAAAATAGCCAGGCATTGTGGCGGGTAGCTGTAGTCCCAGCTACTTGGAAGGTTGAGGCAAGAGAATCACCTAAGCCCAAGCGTTGGAGGTTGCTGTGAGCTGTGACACCACAGCACTCTACTGAGGGCAATAAAGTGAGATACTATCTCAAAAAAAAAAAAAATGAAAAACTCTGTAACTAATTCAGCCAGTAGAGTGTCGTGCAGCAGAATTTAAGTATACAACTGTCTCTGGTTTTGGTAGGATAATACTCTTTAAATTGTGGCTTGGCCAATTTATTTACAAGTACAACTTATAAGAAACAAAGGTAATGATCCAAGTGCTTTGATAAATATATTACATGAAAAGGTAAATTCACTTTGGGATATTTATTATGAAATTTCAAAGCTCAGGCTTCTTGCCTACTTGCCCTGACAATGGAAGTCTGTCTCCTGCTTTGTAAGCTTTCTTACTCTGTAAGCCTATCTTTTCTCTTCCTCAGTGAACTTTGTTTCGTGCTTGCCTTACCAAGGGAGGGAGGGAAATTCAAAATGTGCACACAGGCCAAGTAAGAACTCAGTATACTGACTGAAGTCTTAGAGTCCCTCTGACTTATTTAAGAGATAAAAGTAATGAGCAGGGGTAGAGTCGAGTATATTCACCAAAATTAATACTGATATAAATCTGCCTGATCTTGGATTGAGATTAGTCATGAGAAATGCTTTAAGAATACAAAATGCCAAGAAGCCAAGATTATTTGTTATCCTGACTAGGAATATACTACATAAAATGGCACCATGCTCAAAAGCTCAAAAATTACAGAGTATTTACATTACCTCTTAAATACTAAAACAGTTAAACATAAAAAGTTGTGAGTTTGTCCAATGTGATATTAACTTAAACACTAAATCTTATTTCTCATCTTAGCAATGTCCTCTAGAAAGGGCAAGAAGGAAGCTGGGTACAGTGGCTCATACCCATAATCCCAGCACTTTGGAATGGTGATGTGGGAGGATCACTCCAGCCCAACAGTTTGAAGCTACAGGAAGTTATGACTGCACATGTGAATGGTCACTGCATTCCCTGGGTGACGTAGCCAAAATCTCATTTCTTTTTTTTTTTTTTTTTTTTTTGAGACAGTCTCACTATGTTGCCCTCTGTAGAGTGGTGGTACTGTGACAGCTCACAGCAACCTCCAACTCTTGGGCTTAAGTGATTCTCTTGCCTCAGCCGCCCAAGTCACTGGGACTACAAGCGCCCGCTATATAGTCAAAAAAACACCCAGCTATTTTTTTGTTGCTGTTGTTTAGCTGGCCCAGGTCGGGTTTGAACCCACCATCCTACATGTATGTGGCTGGTGCTGTAACCACTGTCCTATGAGTGTCAAGCCAATATCTCATCTCTTAAAAAAAAAAGGCTCAGCACCTATAGTTCAACAGCTAGGGCGCCAGCCACATACACCAGAGCTGGTGGACTAGAACCCAGCCCGGGCCTAACAACAATGACAACAAAAAATAGCCAAGTGTTGTGGCGGGCGCCTGTAGTCCCAGCTACTTGGGAAGCTGAGGCAAGAGAATTGCTTAAGCCCAAGAGTTTGAGGTTACTGTGATCTGTAACACTACAGTACTCTCCCAAGGGCAATTTAGTAACACTCTGTCTCAAAAAAAAAAAAAAAAAAGGAATCCCTATAATAAATAAAAACAGATAACATTTAAAAAAAATTTTTTTTCAAGATTACAGGTGTGAGCCACCATGCCCAAACAAAAAGAGCTAACATTTAATGAGAACATATCATATGTTGTGAACATGTACACACATACTTCAGAAAAGAGTTGACATGGCAAGGCTAACTAGCCATCCTTAAAAAGACCTATTTACAGGCTCAGCACCTATGGCTCAAATGGCTAAGGCACCAGCCACATACACCTAAGGTGGCGGATTCAAATCCAGCCCAGGCCCGCCAAACAACAATGATGGCTGCAACCAAAATATAGCCAGGCGTTGTGGTGGGCGCCTGTGGTCCCAGCTACTTGGGAGGCTGAGGCAGGAGACTCGCTTGAGCCCAGGAGTTGGAGGTTACTGTGAGCCATGATGCCACAACACTCTACCCAGGGGGCAGCTTTAGGTTCTGTCTCAAAAAAAAAAAAAAAAAAAAACCCAACTATTTACAAGGTTGGTCCCTGACTAGTGCTTAGGAATTCAGATTCCAGGAGGGTTTCCACCCTCCCTAACTGGTAAGAGTGGTTCATTGTATCTATACTATTTGTAGAAACAATATCCAATAGAACCTCTATAAGTTGACCACTCACGGGCCCATAACAAACTTGTCAATATACGGAGATGGTCAACATAAGGAAGTAGGCCCACTGTACTGATATGTATAGGGCCTGAGAATTTAAGAACTTCTCCTAGAAAAAGTGCTGTGTACTTTGTTGCTGAATATCACTATTGTCAGCTTCGAAGTACTCTGCTTGGGAAACTGTGCACTGACACCAGTGCCTAAGTCTACCCTTCAAAACAATTCCCAAACTCTTTTTCTGAAATGACCATTAGATCTGTCATCCTATGAGGTCTAATAATGAAGTTCACGAACATGCCACTGTACACTTACACTGGCAGCACTGTACAAACAACTCAGTAAGGTTTTGTGTCTCATAGTTGTGTCCATATCGACCCATGCTGGCATCTTGCTGAGCGGTGTTCCTTATTGTTGTTGCATGTTTTTGTGTGCCATATGATGACAGCTATAATGGTTATTCCAGAGAAAGAGTTCCAAAATTGCTTTGAAGGGTGGATTACGTGCTAGCATCAATGCACAGCTTCCCCAAGGGGAGTACTTCATAGGTGACCATAGTGATAGTCAGCAATGAGTTATGTTAAGACTTTATCTAGGATGAGTTCTTAAACATAATTGTCAGACCTTGTACCTGTGTGGTCTATGAAAATTAGGTCAACTTAAAGAGATGGTCAATATAGGGAGGGAGGTGGTCAAATACGGTTCTGCTGTGGTTTATGCTCAACACCTGCTTTCCTGCTAGAAGTCTGAAATTCTGGCACATGCTAGGCAGATGTGATCAGCTCCTAATAAAAATTCTACACATTAAGTCTCTAATATTAGAGTTTCCTTGGCTGACAACATTTCACACATGCTGTCACAACTTCTTGCTGGAGGATTTAGCCATACCCTGTGTGCCTCCACCACAAGACGACTCTGGAAGTTTCCACCTAATTTCCCCCAGTCTTTGTCTCACATGCTTTCTCCCTCTGCTCATTTTGCTCTGTATCTTTTCACTGTAATCAATCACAGTAGGGAATATAACTATGTGCTGAGTCATAGTGAATCAATGAACCTGTGAGTGGTCCTAGGGAACTCCCAACGCACACACAAGTCATACCATGAACTTAAAAATCTCTTTAGATCTCAGTTTCCACCTGAGCAATGAAGACAACACATTAGAAAACTTCTAAAGTTAATGATTCAGTGATTAATACTTGTATTTCACTTTTATTTCCTCCTTAATGTGTTTCTCTAAATTTTGTAAAACTCCATTAAAGTTTAATACCATGGGTAAAATGTCATGCAGTCATGACATCAAAATAATTTATATGAAGACTTACAAAAAAATGTGGTGTTTCAATCCACTTGGACTAACATGAGAAACGGACCAGAAAAATGAAAATCTTCCCTTTTAAAGTCTTTCACAGTATCCCTTAAAGCTAAATGCAGAACATGTATGCATTCAACATTTTTAATTATACTAAGATATCTACTATTAACCCTTCAGATTCCCTTATGTTTGATAAAGAACAATCACTAACAATAAAATAGTTTGTGTCTGCTGCTTTCCTTACTTTTCTCTTTAGTTCCCTTGCCTTCCTTAAGTCATATGTCAGCTTCCTCCACTCCAAAAGAGGAAATTGTGGTTGAAATGACAGCAATACTACTACAACAGCAGAGCAACAAACATGTCAAGTCAGGACAAGAAAAAGCAATACCATCTTCCTTAGTCCAGAGGAATTAGTCACAAATCTACCAATCCCTCCACCAGCTTTTGTAGACAATGTCAATGTTTCAGTAGCACAGAAACAACCCTCACCCCACAGAAAAGAAATACTGGAAACTACTTTAGGTATCACTGAATATCTCAGCATTTGTAATATCTTAAGCATTTGTAAATTAATCCAGCAGCTGAAGTACTTTCTTAATGGCTATCCTGGACTACTACTGTGCTTAACAGGAAGAGAAACTCTCTAAGGATATGATGCCCTAAGAATGACACACATCTGTGGCCAGTGACCTAAGTATTGCATTTAGTCTAGTGTGAATTGTAATAATGGCTAAAGTTCCCTGAAGATCCTTCCTGAAAAAGGATTTTCTCTGGGGTGTGGTGACTGGTTACTAACAAAGAAAGGCAAACAAACAAACAAGACAGGCATTTTGCTAATTGCATCAAACCATCAGGAATGAAGCATCATTATCAAAGCATCCACTCAATGCAAAATTAGAAAAAGAATATCACTCAACTACATTGGGAAGATATTATCCTAACAACCCCCAAATCCAAAGTACTTGACTATGCTGGAGTTTTTACCCTTGCAGGTTCAATTTCTTCTGAGTATAGTAGAATGAAAAAGAATGTTGGACTCCTTGAGTCCCAAGACTTAAATTAAATCCTAATTTGAAAATTCTCACTAACTATTTGTCCTTGGAAAATTCAAACAAACAAACCTCTTTTCATTTTCTCATCTGTAACTTGGTAATAATAATACAACCATATCTCAGAACTACAGACATGATAAAATTAACAATGAATTCTAAAGTTTGTAAGCTGTTAAGTGATTGCTGAATTACTCAGCACAATACAAATCATGTTTATATTAACAATCTGCTGTAAAAGGTTAACTGAAGATAAATATATTTACAAAATTAAACAGACGGAAATAATTTCTTGTAATCACAAGAGTTGGTTCTATACCATTTATATTTCAACATGGCATAAGAGGCCACTATATGACATGGCCTCAGCCTACCTCTTCAATTTCACATCACTTCATTCCCAGCCTATGGTTCCTGGGCCAAACCGTACTATTTCTGCCCCCATGCCCTTACCTTCCACTCTTACTCTCCACAGCCACCTCATACCAGGCAAAAACCAACTCATCCTTAAAATTCAGTTTATATTTCTGCAGATTGTACAATAATAAAAACCAAAATATAAACTTGGGGAAAGTATTTGCCACACACTTAGGAGGTTAATTTCCATCTCTATCACCACTGCTAGCATCATCATGATGGCTGGCAATAATGTAGCATGCCAGACCCATTTCTAAGTACTTTATATTAACTCACTTATTCTTTGTAATGACTCTGTGGGGAGGTGCTATTACTATCCACATTTTATAGATGAGGAAACTGAGGTGCAGAGAGTTTACCTTGCCAGGCACACTGCTGTAAGTGACAGAGCTCTGATTTAACCAGGCATTCTGGATCAAGTGTCTGTGCTCTTACACACACACACACATACACACCCCCTAAAAAACTCATATAACAATGGACAAAGGACATGAACAGGCAGTTTATATTATAGAAAAACAAATTAAAACATTAAAAACAAAACACTTTTATGTATCAGACGGATGAAGATCAAAAAGGCTGATAAAGAATTAAGGATATCCTTTACATGTGTAAAGACATACACATGTACAAAGAGGTACATACAAAAATATTTATTGCAGATCACTCACAATACTAATGACTTGCCAGGAGCTATGGCTCACACCTCTAATTCTAGCACTCTAGGAGGTCTAAGAGGGAGGAAAGCTTGAGCTCAAGAGTTTGAGACCAGCATAAACAAGAGCAAGACCCCTATCCATACCAAAAATAGAGAAATTAGCCTGGCCTCATGACAAGTACCTGTAATCCCAGCAACTAGGAAGGCTAAAGTAGGAGGATCTCTTGAGCCCAGGAGTTTGAGGTTGCAGTGAGTTATGATGACACCACCACTCTAGCTGGAATAACAGAGTGAGACTCAGTCTCAAAAAAACAAAAAAATACTAATGACTGGAAACAACCTAAATGTCCTTCAAATCTGATAAAATAATTAGACAACTGGCACACAATGAATCTATTTCTATACTATCTGGTTTTATTCCTTGTCCAGTTTCTCAGTTTACTTGTAATTTTTGTTAGAATGACATTCATTGTATGTGAAAAGCTGTCCAGGGTATGGATGTTATGTTCCTACAAAGGATTCACCATGTTCTCTGACAGGCAGTCAGAATGAGGGCAGATCACCTCAAAATCCAAACAGGACATGAGCTGACTCAAAGCTGGCTGCAATCTTTTGTACAGCCTGTAAAGCTCATTCTACTCCAGCTTGTAACCCTCCTAGAGTACAAAGAAGAATCCAGTGTGTTTATCAAGACTATCTTTCTTGTGAGATCATGAACTTTTTGCTCCTTAACCAACAGAAGAACTGTGAAATCTGCCTTGCTTTTTCAGTAGCTTTCTACAGGGCTTCTTAGCCTTTAATCCTGCCTGGTTTAAGAATCAACAAATGCCTCAGGGATAAAAGCAGGTGGAAGAGGAATGGGATGTACCTCCCTTCTCTCTGGGGTCTTGGCCTCTCAAGGTCTGGTTGCCTTGGCAGCTCTGAACTATATAATTTTTGTATCCCCAGCCTCACAGAGAAAGCTCTGCTGACTTTTCTGTCTCTTAATAGCAACACTGTCTCTTTGCCAAGAATCTACAAATGTCTGAAATCCTGGCTGCCTTGGCAACTTACAATGTCTTCATATAGATTATTTTTTTTAAATCAGACTCTTCTAGTCATTCTCAGCAGGAATTTTTGTCTGCTACATTCTGCTCTATCACAGCCAGAAGCAAAATCTACATACTTCATAAGCACTGAAGATAAGATTTTCATGGTGAAACTACACACCAAAAATCAAGCAAAACCATTTTTGTGAAGTATGAGGTGAAGCATATCATAAGGCAAATGTGCAAACATTTGAGGAAAGAAAAAAGGATTTAGAACAGCTGACTTATTAAGACAAGGCTTCCTGGAGAAGGTGAATTGTGTCAGGCATCAAGGAAAAGTACTGGCAAAGAAAAGAAAGCCATTCCTGGCAAAAGAACCACATGCGCAAAGGCAGAAATTAGAATGTTGTGTCACATACAGTGGGATAGAGTGGAAAGCAGTAGGAGGTAATGCTAGAGAGATGAAAGCAGTTGATGAGAAGGCCTAAATGCACAACACTGGAACCTGAGGATACTTCTACAAACAAAGAAATTACTTATATATTCCTAGGTCTGAACGGTATGGAAGAAGAGACATGAAACTCAAGAGTTCTCTAAGATTAATCTAAAAATGACAATAAGGATGGAATGGAGTTGAGGGCTGGGCAATCAGTTATTGATTTAATGTAGTATGTAAGACATAAGGTAACAAAGGCCCAGCACAGTTGGGAAGCTGAGATGGGAGGATTGCTTGAGGCCAGAAGTTCAAGACCAGCCTTAGTGAAACTCCGTCTCTATAAAGAAACAGAAAAATTAGCCAAGTGTGGTGATGTGTACTTGTTGTCATAGCTACCAGCGAGGCTGAGGCAGGAGGATCACTTGAGTCCAGGAGTCTATGGCTGCAGTGAGTTATAATGATGCCACTACACTCTAGTCCTAGGTGTCAGAACAAGACCCTGACTCAAAACAAAACAAACAAAAAAAGGACATAAGGTTCTAAGAATGAGGCCAGATGCAGTGGTTCAGGCCTATAATCTTACCACTCTGGGAGGCCAAGATGGGAGGATCACTTGAACTCAGGAGTTCAAGACCAGCCTGAGCAAGAACAAGAACAAGATTCTGTCTCTACTAAAAATTGGGACAGGCAGGGTGGCTCATGCCTATAATCCCAACACTTTAGGAGGCCAAGGTAGGTGGACTGCCTGAGCTCATGGGTTGGAGACCAGCCTGAGCAAGAACAAGACCCCGTCTCTGAAAAATAGCCAGGCATTGTTGTGGGCGCCTGTCACCCCAGCTACTTGGGAGGCTGAGGCAAGAGAATTGCTTGAGCCAAGAGTTTGAAGTTGCTGTGAGCTAAGACGCCATAGCACTCTATCGAGGGTGACAAAGTAAAACTCTGTCTCAAAAACAAATAAATAAAAATAGAAAAATTATCCAGGTGTTGTGGTGGGACCTGTAGTCCCAGCTACTTGGGAAGCTAAAGCAAGAAGATCATTTGGACCCAGAAGTTTTGAAGTTACTGAGAGCTAAGCTGACACTATGGCACTCTAGCCTGGGCAACAGAGTGAGACTCTGTCTCACAAATAATAATAATAAATAATGAAAGAAGAATGAAGGAAGAAACATCTAATTTTTAAAAGTGGAAAAACTGAGAGCTAACGTGGTCTCTAAAGGAACTAAGATGATGATAATCAGGGCAGAATAAAGAAGCTAATGAAGAGATCCTACTTAGATCTTACCCATACATACTGAAGTTCTGATGAGAAAGGATACTAAAATGGAGATGTCTTGTGGTTAGTTGTATACAGCACTAGAATTAAGGTAAGAGGATTAGACCTATTTATGTTGGGGGTTTTATTTAGAAATGTAACCAAAAGGTGTTAAGAGTAAATATGCTTGAATAAGGCCTCCAAAGGAATAATCAAAGAATTGAAAAACAGGACTACACAAAGAATTTTAGCGGCTTCCAAGTCAGATAAAGGAAGATAAGAAGCCAGAAAAGAAGGGAACAGAAGAGAAAGAGCCAACACAATTTAAAAAGAAAAAAAAGCAATACTGTCAACCAAACTATAGCAGAGCAATGCAATCAAATTAATTTAGCTAGACATAAATAGTCACCACAGATTAGGAGGTTAAACAGAGAATAAGCAGTGAGGAAGAGACAAAAGTAGAGAACATTCCACTGAGAAAATAAAAAAAGGAATATAATTTTTAAAAAATGTACAATCCACATCCTAAAGAAATTCACAATCTGACAAAAAAAGGAAAAAACATATTTGAGTGAAACAACTACAGAATGTCAAAGAGTTGTAAAACCAAGTGCTACACAGAACAGCAAGAGGTGGAGGCATATGCAACAGCAACAGGAAGACAGTGAAACAAAGTACATCTACAACTAAATATAAATTAAATGCAGAGATACATCAGAAATGAGAGGCATGTTAATCTCAAATTTACCTGCTTATAGTACCCATTAACTGTGAACCACCACTGTCCAATGGAATGTGTGAAAGGAGAAATTATAATTTTAAGTACACCATTTAGAAGCTGGAAGTAGAAATACGAAGAGGTAATGGTAAATGTATTCTAAAACCAACCTAGAGTGTTTTCCATTTTATCTACTATTTTTTAGTTTACTCGTTCAGATTCTCCAAGAGTACAGATGATAGCCAAGTACCAACCACCTTAAACTAATGCAACTGCTCACTTGACCACCTGCCACAACACTTAACAACTTACATGGGAAGAGAGGAAGTATACAAAGAAAAAGTAAAAAGCTAATAAAATTTAAGATCAAATTTTCAGGCTGCTGGAGTATCATAATTAACACCACTGATCACTACTATGTGAAAAATCAACTGTATTTTTAAACTATCCTCTGGCAAAGAATTAATCAAATTAAAATGTCAGAGCCCACAAAACAAGCACTTACATAATACTTGTAACTTTTGCCCTAATAATTTAATTTCTAGGAATTTATCTAAAAAAGTCAACTGAAATATAAAAACAAAATTTACATAAAAATATTTTCATCACAACACTGTTCATGATTGCAAAACAACAACAAAAAAACCCCATAAGAATAATCTAATCATCCAATGCTGAGAAAATAGGCTAGTTTCAGCCTACCTGAAACTATATTCAGCCTAATTCAGCCTATAATACAATGTACTATATTATTCAGCCAAGAAAATCATATATATGGTATATATATTTACTATATACTATGAGACACTGCTTTAATACAATGGGCAACCATTTAGATTAAATGAAAAATGCCAAGTCAACAAATCGCATATGCCTTATAATCTCAAACGTGAAAAAAAAAATTAAACACAGAAATGGCAGTAGTAGTGATATCACAAATCTCACAAGTAAAAACATACCAAGTTACCATATATGACTGTGTGAGGATGACGGCAACAATCACCAGAGATTAGTAGGTTAAAAAGGAAATGAGCAGGAAGGAAAAAGGGAGATGATATGGGAAGAAAAAATACACAGAGACAAGACTTGAGACCCTTTCCCCAAAGCGTTTATAATATAGACTATCAGCTAAGACTAATTCATTAAAAAGTTTTTAAAACAGATTTATATAACTATGGTGATGATGCCAGATGCAATGTTACAAAATAATTGCCAAACAAATCTTACAAACAAACGTTGCAGTAAGAATCCACAGAAGAAAGAGAACAGGACTGGGAAGGAGAGTCAATGCTTTCAGAAGATGAGATGAAGCTGGATCAGGCCTGCTGACTGTAGTTTGCCAACCCCTGGGTTAGAGAAAGACAAATTAAGACAGTCAAGAACCGTAGGATTTGCAAAAACAGGTATCAGACAAGAGTAGAGTCAAAGCAAACAAGCTTCCTTGTTAAATCCAGAAATGGCCCAAACAACAAGTCTTTGCTGTTAGTCAGCCAAAGCTGGATCACCACACTCAAAGCAACAAGAGGCACATGATAAAGGAGGTCACAAAATTAAACATAGGTATAGGAACACTGCTGAAATGAAGGCCTTGGACTTCAAGACCTTTTATGCTAGGCAGACCAAGACCATTTAAATTGTGTCCCAACTACCAAATGTCCCACCACCATTGGACAAAATCCTTGGGACTTAATTACTTGTCCTGTGTGAGACAAAGAAACATTCAAATAGTTCACAAATTAGAATGATGGGAAAATTAGAAAGAATGCAAGATTTGGAAAGACAGATCTACAGACCTATAGAAATCTAACACCTACTGGTTATGTACCTACCAGTATTTATCTTAGCTAAGTCTGTTTCTTTATCCATACAACGGGACTAACACCTACCTCAACAGACTTGTTTACCTCATCTAATCCTCTCATACCTATTTGGTGCAGATTCAATGGTAGCCTAACTGCCTGACTTTGTCTGTTAGACTCTTTTAGTCTTTCCATCCTCCCTCAACACTGCTTCTCTACTTCTTTATAAAGGAGACCTGAGCCTCTTAATAATTTTTACTGTCTTCCCACTGCCTCCAAGAATTATAAACAGGACCCACTCTACCACTCCACCTGTATCATCTATCATTTCCTTAATATTCCTTGCCTCTGTAGCCGTTACACATCTCACCATTCCTAGATATGCCATACCCTGTCTCCACTAGGACTTTATACATGCCAGAATAATTTTTAATCCTTTTCATGATATGACAATTTCCTACTCATACTTGAAAACCCTGTTCACTACTCTCCACTTTGCAAAGTTTTACCACTAACCCACGGAGAATTATATTATCTCCCTGATGGCTCTCATAGCTTTCTGCACTTATCCTAACTGTAGTTAGGATATTTTATATTTAATAGTTTATATTTAATAAAACTTTACTGTTAAGGCAAAGGTAAACTTTAGTAAACTCAAAGTCTCATTATCATCAACTCCAAATCAATGGAGTTGAATCTTTTGAGGTTTATTATAATAGTTTTTCAGAATGAAACATTAGGAAATTATAAAAGAAATCACAAAACAGAGGAAAAATAATTCCACTGCTATTCAGAAAAATAAAATTAGATGGGATGTCTTCAAAACAAACAAGCAAAAAAGAGGTCTTCAGTTTTAAAAATTTAACTGTACATACATGTGAAGAAAAAACTGGCTTAATGGCAATTCAAGCAAAAAACAAAAAAGAGTAATTTTGTTGCCTGTAAATTCAGTATAAGCAAGGCCAATAAAGACCTTTGGTAGCAAAGAATTTAGCACTCAGATGGAAAGATAGTAAGCCACACTACAATCTGCACTGTCAAGCATGATTTAAAGTACCAGGTTCAGTTCTGAAAGACATTACATAAAGATGATCAGAATGGCAAAAGAATCATGACATATAAAGAAAAACTTCTTTAGGAATCTTTTTCCTTCATTGAACATTTACTGAGTGTCTAATACATTCTGGGTGCCCTATTAAGTGCTGAATACATACAATCCCTGACCTCAAAGAGCTCAGTGTAGTGCCAGAGACAGACATACAAAGAACTGAAATCTAGTGAAATGAGGGTTGCATAAGCTTAAGCAGTGGCACAAAGGAAGGAATGATAAAATCCTATTTCAATGAGAAAAAAATTTACAGCGTACTCCGTTTCACCTGGGTCTTACAAAGTGAGTAAAGTTTTCCAGGTAGGAAGAGGATTCCAGGCAGAATAATCATGGGTGACAAATGTCAGAAAGGTTTTTAAATATATAGTATACTCCAAAAACTCTAAGTAGTATAATATATACTGTCTTTCAGGTTTTAAATACGTTCTATATTCCAAAAACTCTAAGTAGTGTAATATGGCCAGAATTTGGAGGAAGGGAAGAAAAAGACCCAAGAGATTAATCTGAGTTTAACCTAAAAACTTAGAAGCAAGGATGGTCTTTACATACTTGAATATTAAAACTAGGGAAAAGCAGATTTGGATTCACCAATAAATAAAACTTTCAAACAATTTAAAGTGTCCAAAAATAGCAACAAGTACAAAGTCATCAGAATGAGAGAAGTACCATTATTCATGTATAATATTAATACCTCCTCTGGTGTTCAGATCTCATCTTCCCTTATCTCTTCACCGAGAGCTCATTCAGTTTTCTCCTCTCTCTCTAGCACCATTAATCTCTCTCTGCTATGATAATATATAAATCTAACACACACAAATGACTAGCCATCAACTATCTTAAAAAGAAATCACTCTTGAGCTCTTGTCCTCCCCACTGCAGGTTCCTTCTTTTTACATTTTTGTCCTCTTCTAGTTCATCTTTTCTGAGCACCCAGTTCAATGCCTTGCACATACTAATAACTCTATAAATGTCTATCAAATAAACTATAAAACCTAGCACATAAGATGTGATACAAAGTAAATTTCATAAATGCTAATTCTCCCCTCTCCAAAACTATCCCATCCTTATAGAACAATGCATTAATCTGGTAATTCCTTCATATCTCACATGAAAAAACTATCTGTTTCTCTCTGTGCAAAGTGCCTGAATTTTACGAGAATTATGAGAATAAGAGATCTAAAGAGAATTACTGAATTTCAAGTACTATAGAACATATGTGAGTGATATTGTGAGGCAATAAACCCTTCCTAGTGTCCAAAATCAAAACATTGAAGTGATTAAACATAAATCTGACCTTACGTACCAGAAGAAAGTATTAATAAAACCATTTTATCTTACTGATTCTTTTAATTAAAAAACTATACATAATACTTTTACACAGAAAAAAGTCTGGCAAGAACTAAACAGCTGTGTCTAGAATGAGGCAAACAATTATATATAACGTTTTACTTTCTTCATTGTGCTTTTCTTTATTGTTCAGTGTTTCTATAGCAAATTTCAAATGACTAGCAACCCTCTAAATCTGGGCCTTGCTCTCTACAGATCCGTTCTGCACACATTTACTGTCATAATAAGCTTCTTAACACTCTTTCACAGAGGTTCATATCTTACTCATCTTTGTATCCCCAGCATCTAGCAGAGTACTTGGTGCAAATACAGGATGTGTGATCCATAAAGGCATACAAAATGAATGACTGCATGCAGTAACAACTAACACATATTAGGTATTTGCTTTCCATAAGCATTTTACATGTATCATCTCATTTAATCCTCACAACTCTACAATATAGCTACTTTTACTGACATATTAAAAGCAAGAAAATTTAGGCACAGCGTTTAAGCACCTTGCCCAAAGCCACACAGCTATAAAGTGACAAAGCCAGTATTCAAATTCAGAGCCACTGAATTTCAATCCTCTGTTCCTTCCTGAACGCTATTTAGGATGCAAAATGTCACACTGAAATATTTAATGGAAAGTATTTTATCTTTCCTGCAGGCATTTTATGATCCTTCTGATCTCATTAGAAGAGTAAGCATGAATATTGCTGTGCCTGGAAGCAAACTTGAAAAAAACTGTGGTCTTGGACAGTGCCCATAGCTCAGTGGGTAGGGTACCAGCCACATACACCGGGCTGGGAGGTTCAAACCTGGGCCCGGCCAGCTAAAACAACAATGACAACTGCAACAAAAAATAGCTGAGTGTTGTGGCAGGCGCCTGTAGTCCCAGCTAGTTGGGAAGCTGTGTTTGAGGTTTCTGTGTAATCCCATTACTCTTTTCACTTATACATATGGAAACTGAGGCTCAGAAAACCTAAACAACATACTCAAGGTCAAAAAATTTGTAAAGTAAGAGTAGAATTTAAACCTGGCAGTCTGGCTACATAGCTCAAAAAAACCCAAAAAGTTGGCTAGAGGCAATGTTTCCTGGGGTGTGGGGGGGGATGTAGCAGACACCAGAATTCATGTTGCAGGCCCTCAGAACGACTGGATGGGCAGGACATGCTGTGGGGACAGCAGGTCTTCTCTGCTAGCGGGGGTCAGGGAGCCTGTGGTCATTGTTGGCTCTGACTCTAGAGGTCCAGTGTCTTGTGGTGATCTGTGAAAATGGTTCGCTATTCACTTGACCCAGAAAACTCCACAAAGTCATGCAAGTCAAGAGGCTCAAATCTTCATGTTCACTTTAAGAACACATGTGAAATTGCCCAGGCCATCAAGGGTATGCAAATATGAAAGGCCGCCAAGTATCTGAAGGATGTCACTTTAAAGAAACAGCATGTACCATTCTGACGTTACAATGGTGGAGTTGGTAGGTGTGCCCAGGCCAAACAGTGGGGCTGGACACAAGGTCAGTGGCCCAAAAAGAGTGCTAAGTTTTTGCTGCACATGCTTAAAAATGCAGAGAACAAAGCTGAACTTAAGGGCTTAGATGTAGATTCTCTGGTCATTGAGCATATCCAAGTGAACAAAGCACCCAAGATGCATCACCGAACTTACAGAGCTCATGGTCGCATTAACCCACACATGAGTTTCCCCTGCCACACCTAGATGATCCTTAAGGAAAAGGAACAAACTGTTCCCAAACCAGAAGAGGAGGTAGCACAATAGAAAAAGATATCCCAGAAGAAACTGAAGAAACAAAAACTTATGGCACGGGAATAGATGCAACATCAAATAAATGCAAATAACAGTTTTTTAAAACGTTATATAGTGTATAGGACCTAATATAATTATCTACAACATCAGAAAACCAGTGCACCTACTAAATTAATATTTACTAAATGTTTAAGTGCCAGGCATTGTGCTAGAAGTTTCCGCACATATAATTCTTATTTAAACCTTACGATAACTCTTTGGTTGTGATATTTTTGTTGCAATACTTAATTTTTTACAAACCAGAAAACTAAACCCCAAAGAAGTTAAACAGTTTTGCCAGGGTCAATCAGAAAAATGTAGCAGAGCTGAGATTCAAATCAAGATTTCCTGACTTCAAAGCTACTAAATATATGACCTACATAAATAAAACTGATTGCCATTGGAGGAGAAAAAAACGATTCAATTTTGCCTTAGATCAGGGAAAAGAATCATTCATAGAACTAATTCAAGTCACCAGTAAGTTAAAACATTCTCTATTTTTCAGACTAGTTTATGTATTACAGAAGCATTTTCCACAATGCTGAATGCAAGTTCACTATCCCTTATCCAAAATGCTTGGAATAAGAAGTGTTTCAGATTTAGGAATACTTGCAAATCAATATTCACACACACACGTATATATGCAATACAATATTATACACACACACACATATATACATGTATATGAAATGAGATATCCAAGGGGCAGGACCTAAGTCTAAACATGAAATTCATTTATGTTTCATGAATAGCTGAGGTAATTTCACACATTTAAATAGTTTTGAACATGAAATGACTTATGTTAAGTACTTATATAGAGAATTTTCCACTTGTCACATCATGGTGGTATTCAACAAGTTTTAGATTTTACAGTATTTTGGATTTCAAATTTCAGATGATGGAGACTCAACCTGTAGTAGCAGAGGGAAAGAATTCTCCAAAGCAATGGACTTAGCAAAGTCCAATACACAATAAAACTAGCCAAAATCTACATTAAATCATAGTAAAAAAAAAATTATAGAAATTAGTCAATTCTTTAACAAGTTACTTGTATATGAGTAAAGCTAAGTATCAAAAAGGCAGTTGGTAACATGCAAAAACAGGAAGAAATAATGCAACTGCAATGTTAGAGTATACTGACAAGAGATTTATTACAGAATTTTATCTTCATTATTTATTTAATGGAAACACACTAACCAATAGGCTAAATGTATGCAAAGTACTGGGTAAAACAAGAAATAAACATATTAATGTACATTACTCATGTAGGAACTATAAGCAGTTGTTCTGAAAACAACAAAAAGCTACTGGTACATATGTTCAGTTGTTAATAACGACGTATTTGCCACAGCTTAACAATCTGGGGGATCATCTTCCATCTCTACAGCTAAAATGAACAAACACCTTTAGTAATTGCACATCTGGCCTTTATACTTTCTTCTATGAATGATAATTCTTATATCCATGACCTGTTTTCTACCGAGATGAGTATTTCCATCCCCAAGAAAAACAAATGGCAATTTATAATCAAATAGGCAGCTTATTTTTCCTGTAGTACACATCCAAAGAGAAAACGTGACCTCAATCACTGAGATTTTCAAGTTCTGCCCAAACTCCAGGAATGCCAGCTCTCCAAAAGTATCTTAAATCCAAATTCTAGGTAACATCTGTTCTGCTTTTGGTCCACACAATTGTACTTTCTCTCCCTCTCTCATGTACTTTATTTTCTTCCTTTTATTATCAATCCCATGAAAAAACAGTCTATATTAGCTTATTTATTTCATTTCTCACACCTTTACCTATTGAAATGACTACTTTTTACATACTTTTTTATGTAAATGGCTTGAATTGATACATATCCTTTAGCAAACTTTTCACTTTTTTTCAAGTTTTACTCACGTAGGGCTGGGCACAGTGGCTCACGCCTGTAATCCTAGCACTCTGGGAGGCTGAGGTGAGTGGGATTGCTTGAGCTCCCAGGTTTGAGACCAGCCTGAGCAAGAGTGAGGCCCCATCTCTAAAAAGTAGCTGGGTGTTTTGGTAGGTACCTTTAGTCCCAACTACCCAGGAGGCTGAGTTAAGAGAATTGCTTGAGCCCAAAAGTTTGGGGTTCCTGTGAGCTATGACACCACAGCACTCTCCTAAGAATGACAAAGTGAGACTCTGTCTCAAAAAAAAAAAAAATTTACCCATATTCATCTACTGTTAACAGCTGTAGAAACCATAATTTATCCCTTTATCCCTTCTCCCATCAAAGATAATTGTTACTTCCTTTCCCAGTCCTATAATAGTGTAATGAGCATAATTGTGACACACACACACACACACACACACACACACACGTGTGAGTTTCACCTGGGCAGACTCCTATTAATAGAATCTCAGCATGGAAGGAATGTATCTCTTCAACTTTACTAGGTACATAAACTACTCTCCAATGTGACTGTATACCAACTTATACTCCCCTAGCAGTAAATAAGTTCTATTAATCAATCATAACTTATACTCTGAGGGCATCTCATCATTGCTTTAATTTGCATTTCTCTGATTGCTAATGATGTTGAGCATCATTCCAGATGTCCACTGCCCTTTCAGTTTTCCTCTTCTATGAAATGCCTTTTCCAATCCCCTATCTTTCTAATAAGCTGTCAGTGACATGTAGTTGATTTATATTGAGTATGAATCTTCTGCCTGTTATTTCATTGCAAATACTTTCTCCTAGCCTGTGATTTATCTTCTTGCTTTCTTTCATATATCATTTAGGTTTTAATTTTAAGGTGGTCAAAACAGCAATCTTTTATGTTTTGTGTTTGTTTAAAAAAAATTCTCCTATACTGTATTTCATAGAGATACTTTTACAAGTCTTACAGTTTGACCTTTAATCCATTTGAAATTAATTTTTTTGTATATAGTATGAGATAAAGATCTATTTGTTCTTGTTTTCCATAGAAAACCTTTTTGTTTTGGAGAGAGTCTCACTCTGTCACCCTGTGTAGAGTACCCTGGTGTCATAGCTCACAGCCAACCTCAAACTCTTGGGCTCAAGTGATCCTCTTGCCCCAACCTCTCGAGTAGCTGGGACTATTGGGGCCTTCCACAACGTCCAGCTAATTTTTCCATTTTTAGTAAAGATGGGGCCTCACTCTTGCTAAGGATGGTCTTCAACTCCTGAGCTCTAACAATCCACCCACCTTGGCCTCCCAGAGTGCTAGGATTAGAGGCATGAACTACTGCACTCAGCCGCTATAGAAAACTTCATAAAGTAACTACCCTTGACAACTAAAAATGATCACACTGATTTATAATGCCACCTATTATCCACCAAATTCATACATACAAGGACATGTTTCTAAGCTCTTTAATGCTATAACAGTTATTCAACCATCCTGACACCATACATCACAGTTTTAATTAATATAAATTTAAACAGCTTGATATTTGATAAAGCAAGTCTACCATCATGTTCTTCAAAATTTGTCTTTTCTAATTTTGTACTGTTTGGGATTCATTGAGGGTGCAAAGAATTGGGTTACAATGATTCCATCTGTTAAAGTCCCTCTTATAATTATGTCCCACCTCCAAGAGGTGTGCCATATACCGTGACTCCCCGTCCTCCTCCCCTCCATCCTTCAATATTAAGACAACTAATAAAACCATCTATGCTTGGTACTTCTTTAATGGACAAAATTTTTTCCTGTATTTTTTATTATATAAAAGTATCAAATATATATTAGAGGGATCCATATAATGAACCCCCACATATCAATCACCCAGCCTCATCCTAATCATCCTTAAAATGATTCCACTAATCATTTTAAATGGAAATATAATTCCACTTAATATTCCTTTCTATTCCAAGTGTTCTAATTCGTTTCTAATAATGAGTAATAAATGTTGTCAAGCATTTTTCTACTAAGATTATATGGTTTTATTGTCTTGTACTTTGTTAATATGAGGCATTAGATTGTTAACATTAAGGCAAACTACCATTCTTGGAATAAAGGCTACTTGGTTATAATTTTTTTTTTTTTGAGACAGGGTTTCACTCTCTCACCCTGGCTGGATGGAGTACAGAGGTGTGGGTGGAGTACAGCGGTGTGTCATCATCCCTCAATGCAACCTCCTCACACCCCTGGGCTGAAGTGATCCTCCTGCCTCAGCCTCCCAAGTTGCTAGGACTATAGGCACACACCATCACACCCAACTAGTTTTTCTATTTTTCTGTAGAGACGAGGTTGGGGTCGGGGTCTTGCTCTTGCTCAGGCTGGTCTCAAACTCCTAACCTCAAGTGATCCTCCACCCTTGGCCTACTAAGAGGCCTAGGACCACATGTGTGAGCACCATACTTGGCCATGATTTTTAAAAATATATTAATAATAAGAGATTTGGTGTTTTCCTTTTTAAAATACCATGTGTGGTTAAAGATTTGGTTTACATTTCATTTAGAAACTTAAAAATCTACATTTATGAAATTGGTCTGTACTTTTCCTTTTTCATACTGTGTTTGTGTGATTTTGTTATCAAGTTGAAAAAGCCTCTCAAAACAAGTCTGGGAACTTTTTTTATTCCCTGGTATATGGTATAGTTGCATAAAAATCATCCACCCTTCAATTTTTTTTATTTTTTATTTTTTTATTGTTTGGGATACATTGAGGGTACAAAGAATTAGGTTACAATGATTGCATTTGTTAAAGTCCCTCTTATAATTGTGTCCCATCCCCAAGAGGTATGCCATGCACTGTGACCCCCCATCCCCCTCCATCCTTTAATATTAAGATAACTAATAAAACCATCTGTGCCTGGTACTTTTTAATGGACAAAATTTTTTCCTGTATTTATTATGTAAAAGTATCAAATATATATTAGAGGGATCCATATAATGAACCTACACATATCAATCACCCAGCCTCTGCAATCAATTCATTATCAATCTTCTAATTCTTCATTAATCTTTTCTTTCTTTTTTTTTTTTTTTTTGAGAGTCTTACTCTGTTGCCCTGGGTAAAGTGCCGTGGTATCATCATAGTTCACAGCAACCTCAAACTCTTGGGCTCAAGTGATCCTCCTGCCCCAGCCTCCCAAGTAGCTGGGACTGCTTGCCACAACACCTGGACAGGGTCTTGCCCTCGCTCAGTCTGGTCTCAAACTTGTGAGCTCAAGTGATCTATCCAGCTGGGCCACCAGAGTGTTAGGATTACAGGCGTGAGCCACCTAGCCCAGCCTAGAAGTGTTCTTTTTAATCCAGCTTTTCTGGATATTTGCAACACAACAGTTTTTGGCTTATTTTAGTTAGCTATCTTATTAAAAAGAGAACTTGAGCTGGCTAGTTCATTCACTACATTATTCTCATGGAAGTGATCACTCTAAAATGTGAAGATGAATTCATCTCTGAAACTCCAGTGGATCTTCAGTCCTTAGTACAGCATTCAAAGTGTCCACTATTATTATCCAGCAACTATCCATTTCTGTAGTTCCACACATCTTTCACTCTCCCATGTACCCTCCATGCTCTAACCACTCCTAGTTACGATCCCTAGAACTCTCATTGTTTCAAGCTCCTCTGCCTTTAAATGTACTGATTTCCCCTTCTCATCTTTACACTCACCAACCCAATGAGCATTCATGGTCACATGTCTGTCTTTCATTGAAGCCATTCTAGACCTAATCAAGTTAGATTCTCTTCCTTGTGAAAACGGCTAACATTTACTGAGCTCTTTACATGCCAAACATGTAAAGCTCATTAGTTTTTAACAACAAACTTATGATACTGGTACTATTACCATCCTGATTTTCCAAATGAAGAAACAAGAGTACTCAATAACACACAGCTATAAACAGCAAAGTTAGAATGTGAATCCAGGTAGTCTATCTTTAGATCTTCCTCTACTAACCTGGTCTATTAATACAACAGAACCTCCAAAGTTGGCCATCTCCCTACATTAACCACTTCCTTCAGATGACCTAATTATCATAGACCAGACATGCACATGTACTTGATGGAAGACTGACCTCTATGTCTTGACCACCTCTAAGTTGTAACTTTAGCACTTGGCCTGTGACAATAATATTAATTTACCCTCTAATACTTGACCAGTTGAGTCCACTCTACGCCAATGGGTAGAAGGTGTGGCCTTTGCTCCTTAGTTGTATTATTTTAATATTAAGAGTTACTTTTCCACATTTTATTATTACCACATGTTGGATTAGGCCTAATGTCCTATTGTTTATCATGTGTTGCAGATTTTTTCAAGGTGAAGGACTTGTCTGAATTGTAGGTACATCCCACAATTACTGAAAAATTTTACAGTTAATAGAACATAATGACCGGAAAGAACTCAAAGAGCTGGCAATGAAGGAAAAAGTTGATCTTCTACATTTTCTGGAAAGCAGCAGCCGAAGAAAGACAACAAGCATTTGCATGTTAGCAAGACCATAGTTGGCAACAAACCTAAATGTAAACGTGAGTACTTAGAGAGATATGGTAAGGAGAGCCCTACAGCAGAAAAGAAGGAAAATTTCACTTGATGAAGTCAATGAAGCCACATTAAGCTGGTTCGAATGAGGGCAATTAACACCCAAGTCTCTGGCCTGATGATACAACAAATTGTTAAAAAAAGTCTCATAGGAATTTGGGGTAGATGTCTAAGCATCAAGTGGTTGGTTCAAGAAATTTAAACTGCAACACAAGCTCTCCCAGAAAGTTTGTGTAGTGAATCCAATGAAGTTCCAGTAGAAGTTATGGACGAGCTCACCAAAAAGTTCCTGGACTTAGCCAAAGGCTTCAAAGATGGTGACATCTTCAATGCTAAGCAGTGCAGACTCTTCTTCAAGGCAATGTCTGATAGGAGCCTGGTCATAAGGGGTGACAAATGTTAAAAGAAGAAAATTTTCCAAAGAACATTTCACAGTTCTGCTTTAGATTAGCTCAACCAGAAACAAACTAATGCCCTTGGAGACTGGTAAGTCAGCAAAGGCATAGGCATTCAAGAATCTGACAACCAAAGACCTCCCCGTCACTTGGAGATCAAACAAATGGTAGTATCCCATTTGAAGAGTGGGTTAGGGGTATTAACCAAGAAACGAAGAAATGGTCTATTCTACTAACAATAGACAACTGTCCTATCCATCCACAAGTGAGTCTCACAAATCTGACACTGAAATTTCTACCTTCAGACATGACCTCAAAAATACAACCTCTTGACCAAAGCATTATCAAAACAGTTAATAGGCACTACTGAGCCCAGCTCCTACAGTGGATCATTACTAAAATACCAACCTGTGATCCATCTATGGAAGCAACTTCATCTGCTGCAGCACTTAAAAGGATAGCTGTGATGCTGTCCTTTGGATCAGTTCTGCTTAGAATAAAGTTTTCCAGAAACAATAGAGAAGTGTTCTGAGAAAGCTGGATTTGTCACAATCTAAGAGCACAATGTTTTGGCCACATTGGACAGTCCATCTCCCATAGCAGAATTCAAAAGAGTAGATTTTGAAAGTTTTGTTATAATGGATGATGAAGTGGCAACCTGTAATGAACCTGACCCACAACTAATTTTCCAAGCAGTATTGACCTAAGAACACATCAGACATCCGTGTAAAAGTGCTTGAAGCACCTGATAAAATGGAAGAAGTAAGGATGACACATAAACTGCAGAGACTCCAAAAAAAGATGTTAGACATCTGATAATGCAATTGAAGTCACCTACTGTGGAAAAATGCCCAGGTAGGATGAGTGGTCCAGCCAATCTTGAGAGTGTTTTCTCCATTTATGTTTGGAATAAGAATAAGAAACAGACCAAGACTGACTCTCTTTTCAGAAAGAATGATGAAAACAATAAATGTACTGATTTTATAATACTCTATGTATGATTTTACCATGTTTTATGTGATTACATATGATATTCTCTAATAAAAGCTGTACAAGAAAGTAAAGCAGGTCTCTTTGCCTACTTTCCCTGGCAATGGAGGCCTATTCGCTGTTTGTGGTGTATGTATCCTGCTTTGTAAACTTTCTTACTCCGTAAACTTGTCTTTCTCTTCTTCAATAAACTTTGTTTTATGCTTGCCTTAAGAAAAAGAAAGTAAAGTACATGCTCAGATTGGTATAGTAGGCCTAGTTCTTTATGTTGACTTCAGTGATCAAGTTACAAAGGTTCTACTATATATACACATATCATATTGCCTTCTATAATTGTATCTGGCCTAACAGTTATTATCACATTTATTATACCACATTTCAACTGCATGTTTACATACCAATCTTCTCAACTACAGTTTGAGACAGAATCATGCTTTACCTCTATTTGCAGCTCTAGTCCCCAGCATAGAGAAGACCCTCAAAAGACTACTAAATTAATAAATGACAGAAGGTAACAACTCCACAGCCAGCACTCTAACTCCCTTCATCTATTGCCTGAATTACTAAAATAATTTCTGAACTCCCTCCCTCCAGTTTCTACTTCCATCTTTCCTCCTGCAACTAAATATGTATTGTCTAAGTTACATTATAACAATACATTTCACTACTTAAAAATCTTTAAGGGTTCCACACTGTCTACCAGATAAAGTCCAAAGTTCTTCTAGCATGACATACATAATGCCCTTCATGATCTCCAGTCTCTTTTCTACTCTTTCCTCACTCCACTCCCACACTCCTGTTTTAACTTCTTGCCAGCCAAGCACATTCCTGAATATCCCAAGCATTTTGCCTGGAATGAATATACCCTCCTCCCTCACCTGATAAATTCCAAATTTCTTGAACATAACAGTTCAAATGCTTTCCTCCAGTTCCATCCAGATTCCCAAACTGTTAGCATTAAGCATCTGCCAAACTTAACACTTTGTGTTGTTACTTGAACATGTATTTCCCCAACTTGGAGTCTTAAAGAATAGCGACCATGTCTCATTCCTCTTTTTTTTTTTAACTGCATCATCTTGCACAGAGTGTGCCCCCCAAAATGCTCGCTGAATTAGTGGAATAACATCTGACAAATATATCCTACATCATATACTCAAACTCAGATATAAGTGAATTCACGGTGAGTAACTCTTCCAAGATTAACTAGAAGTTAGACAGGGAGGGAGTGGAAACAGGAATGAACAAATACCTTACCAGTTCTTGCTACTCAATCCTGAATGCTATAGACTGAAGCTACTCTCTCAATGGTAACTGACTTAATTGGTAGAATACATGAAGAAATAATCTCACCAAGTTTTAAAAAATATAGTGGCACAAGGCAAATGTTTTTTGCATTGGTATAACGCATAATGACACTCTTAAAATCTGGAATACATGCCATTAAGGCTAATGGGATGAGTCATTTTCTACATATCAAAAGAAATGCTACAGACCAGGGAAATTCCTGTCCTTTACACTATAACCACATGGTTTCATTATTCATTAGTCCTAAATGTAATTCAGACTACATACATAGGAAACACTGTCAACTACTTGTTTTTCACAAAAAGAGGACTTTTTTAAGTATATAAATATTAAACCTAAGTGATCAGGGAAGCTGAGGTGGGATACAGAGAAAGGATAAATGAAGTAGTATTCAATGTTTTTTATCTGTTCAATTTTTTTTTTTTTTTTTGAGACAGAGCCTCAAGCTTTCCCCCTGGGTAGAGTGCTGTGGCATCACAGCTCACAGCAACCTCCAACTCCTGGGCTCAAGCGAGTCT
>CAUYQV010101913.1:0-10853 GCA_963574575.1 Galagoides demidoff
GGTTATACAGTGAAAACTCTGGTACTTCCCTCAGAGATAACTGATGTTATTAGAGTCTTGTGTCTCCTTCCAGAGATATTTAATGCTTACAAGAGCAGCCACTCTGATTTTTATAAATGATAGCGTACTGTAAACGCTGGCATCATACTTTATTATAAATTTTTACCCTGGGATTCATATACCTCAAAGGCATCTGTGAACCCCAAGAAATTTCAAACTATTTTGCAAATCTGAATTTTTTTTTTTTTTTTTGTGGTTTTGACCAGGGGTGGCTTTGAACCCACCACCTCCTGCATATGAGGCTGGCACCCTACTCCTTTGAGCCACAGGTGCTGCCCAAATCTGAATTTTTTTTAGGGAGGAAGTTGTTATCAGTTTCTTTTTCTTTCTCTCTCTCTCTTTCTTTTTTTTTTAAATAGAATTTTTCTTTTTTTTTAAATATGAATTTTTTTAATCTTTTTTTTACTAGATCATAACTGTGTACATTAATTCTATCATAGGATACAGTATGTTGCTTCCATATGCAGTTTGGAAAAGTCTCATCCAACTGGCTAACATAGCCATCAAGTCTTTCTCATAATTATTGTGTTAAGCAATATTCTTAAAATAGCTATACTACCAAAAGTGATTTATAGATTCAATGCAATTCTCATGAATATACCAATACCATTTTTTGCTTAAAAAATAGTTCTTTGCTTCATATGGAAACACAAAAAACCCTGCATAGCCAAGACAATCTTATATAATAAGAACAAAGTAGGAGGCATCTCTTTACCAGACATCAAGATATATTACAAGTCTATAGTAACCAATACAGCATGGTACTGTGACAGAAGCAGAGACATAGACCTATGGATCAGAACAGAGACTGCAGAAAAGAAATCATCTTCATAGTCCCATCTGTCTTTTTATTTTTTTTACAAAACAGATAAAAACATACATTTGATAAAATATTATTTTTTTAGTAAATGGTGCTGGGAAAATGGGATAGAAGACTGAAGCAGGATCTTTACCTTAAAAAAGCTGCCGCACAGCCAAGGACACGATCAAGACCAAATAGACAACCCACAGAATGGGAGAAGATATTCACATCCTATACATCTGATAAAGGACTGATAACAAGAATCTACAAAGAACTCAAACAAATTAGTAAGAAACAACCGAACAACAAGCCCATTAAAAAGTGGACAAAGACATGAGCAGAAACTTTTCAAAGAAGATATCTTAATGGCCAACAAACTCATGAGAAAAGTGCTAAACATATCTAATCATTAGGGATATGCAAATCAAACCCACAATGATATATTACCTAACTTCAGTGAAAATGGCTCATACTAAAAGCTCCCCAACCAAAAGATGCTGCCATGAATATGGAGAGAAAGGAACTCAGACACTATTGGTGGGACTGCAAAGTTAAGCAATCTCTATGGAAAATTATATGGAGATTCCACACACAACTAAAAGTAAACCTACCATTTGGTTCAGCAATCCCACTTGTCATTTTATGAAAAGGACACCTGCACTTGAATGTTTATAACAGCAAATTTATCATTACAAAGGTGTGGAAACAACCCAAATGGGTACTAATACATGAATGTATTAATAAAATATGGTACGTACAGACCACGGAGTACTGCTCAGCCTTAAAACAAATGGTGATCTAGTGTCTTTTGTGGCAATTTGGATGGAGCTAGAAACCATTCTGCTAAGTGAAACGTCACAGGAATGTAGAGACAAACACATATGCTTAATACCAAATTGGAACTAATTGACCAACACTTAAGGGCACATATGAAAAGAAACGTCAATGAAAATCAAGCTTGGGGAAGGGGAGAGGGGACGTTGTGTAAATTCACACTTACTGGCAACAGTGCACCCAATCCAGGTGAAGGGCACACTTATAACTGTGGTTCAATCTGTTCATAAACAAAATATGTAAACAAAGCATGTGTATCCCCTTATAAAATAAAAAGCGAATAAATAAACATATAAACAGATACATATTAGGACTTCAAATAGTGCTAAGTACTATGAAAAAAACTGAAACAGTAAAAATGATGGAAGATATGAATTTTGATCAAGTAGCCTGGGATGTCCTAAGAATGGGACATTTTAACAATAAAACGTGTATCAAAACTAAAAAGGAAAACACTCGTCTTCATACCTAACGAACATAAACTAACTAGTGGTTGCTTCCTCATTTCACAGGAATATTCAATAATAAAAGGAAACTGAAGATTAAAGTGGGAGAAAAAAAAAAAAGGAAAGGAAAAGCAAGTGCAGCAATCCGGAATGTAATGGGCCACAAACCCCATAGGTGCAGTGCAGAATGCCCAGGGTGTCAGCAACTCCCAACCATCTATTCTGATGAATAGGAAAAAGCCAGTCGCATGCCGTTTTCCAAAGCAATCCCAAGCAGTGTACATGGAGCAATAGCTGTAGAACAGAGTCCCAGCAGACTTATTCAAACATGCAAATTAACAGCACTGAAAAGCAATGTACAGTCATCAGGTCCCATTTTGTATTGTAACATCAGCTGGGACACAATAGCTGCCTGTGTATCCTGTAGACAGTTTGTATTGGTAATAGCCACCACGTGAGTAATTAAGCACTTTAAACAAGTCAACCATTTAAGCTGTCTTACAAGTTAGAAGTAAAAAGCAAAGCTGGAACAAAGAGCAATAACAAGGAGCCATTAGCCTTGATAACATGGGTCCACCCCAAAGCATATGTTCCCCCAAATGAGAGCAGATTGTAGGTTTCACCTGCACTTCTGATGTCTGCTTTACACATTTGTGTTCTACATATTTAAGAAACTTAGACCCTTGTATGCTTTTGTGTAACTAAAAACAGTAATAATGGTTATTTTTGAAATTCATTTTTATCATTTAAATATTGAAGTAATTTTAATAACTAATTAAAATAGTCATCTAATTACTATTTCCAGGCTTGCTCCATTTTTCTAACAGTATAATTACCTTTTTAAAGATCTTTAATCTGGTGTTGCTTGGCATTTCACACCCACAGGAGATAAGGTCAATGTTTTGGGGAGTCTGTGCTTCTCCCCGTAACCACAGCATGAGCTTTGGAGAATCAGATTTAATCGGTTTCAACTTCTGAAACTAACCGGGACAGATAGTAGAAATGATATTTTCTACAGATATTTACTAGAAATGATATTTCCATACAGAGACTGCAAAAGACCACATTTAAAGTGTCTCTCATCCTATACCCAATTATAAAATTGTGCACCCTTGATTACAATAGAACTAAAAGAAGGATAGTTGCTTCACTAAAGATAGTTATTCTATGTAGCCTCAGCTTTCAATCCTCAAGGCTAAATAATTTAGTTTCCTTTACTCTTTTTACATAAATCTGTTTTTAAAGAGATTCATCATTTTTGTGTCTGTCCTCTGAACCCTTTGTAATTTATTCATATCTTGGAGCTGCATTGATATTTTGGTATGGCCTTTGTCTCATAGCAATCCTGCCAGGTCACTGTGGTCAGTGTTCCCTCTAATTTTTTCCAACCATGTATAGGATGGGTGACAAGGGAGCTGCTGAGAGGGTTACGTGAGGTCAGAGTGTCAGCAGGGTTACTGACTCACCTGGATGTGATAGCTGGGACAAGACTGTGGACCCGTTGAACCTCCTGAGGGCTCAGACCTAGTATAAATGATGCATGAGACTTTCATACAGACACTTTTGATTTACCCCCAGGAGAGTGAGACTTTTTCTACTATTGTATGGATGTTTAACTTAAAGAATATGGTGACCTAGAGGACTCTGCAAATGTCAACCATCACAAAAATTATTTAACTAAATTTTAACCTCACTATTAAGCATTCAGCCTCCTGCTAAGCAGCCTGAAATTTAGCTTTGGAGATTTGACTTGTAATACTTAACAGTTGGAGACTTTTCAGGTGTCTTCCTACAGAAGCAAGAGAACGCTCATTAATGTAAGCTCCTCCAATGCCCTCTACTGTTGTTTGATGAGTCAGGTTCAAAGTAATAGGAGTCATTTTCACATTATCTCACTCAACTGCTTTGAGCTTCAAGATCTACTATCTTCTCTCTGTCGGTGTGTAGTGCAAAGCAGCTTAGCAAATGATATCAAAGCAAATAGTCTTCTTTTCATCAGACTATAGGTAGCTTAATGTTGTATCGTACTAGGATAGCAAGAAAACAGGATGTGGTGGAGATAAGTTTCAAAACTGATGATTTAGAAAATAAATGTTTGAGGGCACTGTGAAGTGGAGAAGAGCTATGGCAGGATTCCAGTGAGGAAGAAGCAAGACAGCAGGCAAGAGGTGATCTGTACCTTGGAATCAGGGTAAACGTGCAGTTAGAATACAGCATTAAGGAAAAAAAGAGCATGGAGAAGCAGTAGGTAGAGGAGGTCAATGGAATATTTGAAAATCATACTGAACATTATGGCATGGCATGTAAAGAATATTATGTCACTAACAAAGAATGATAAGAACAGAGATGTTAGCGGGATCAATTGGAATATTTTCAAAGGTTACCATTTAATGGGAAACAATTGCCCCTTCTGTGATGGTACAAATTCTTTCAGTATATTTGCTACCTGGGACAGGGCCAATTGGTTTCTGGGCAATCAATTTAAAAATTTTTAGTAATCCAAGTGGAACTGCATGCTTTTGCTAATTTGTAAACGTTAATATATCTGGAGAAAGGCTCTAGAAATTCCCTTCTATAATATCAATTAAATGTATGCAACATATATTATTTATTTAGATCCCAAATATTCAATAATATTGTCACATTAGCTGAGAATATGAGAAATGCAGTGGAAAATGAAGTAGAATTGTATGTAAAAAATCCAAAATGATTCAACAGGAAGGGATTGTATCAGCATCGGAGATATTTCCCATCACTAGGAAATAAAAGTCAAAATAATTGTTTAATAGCAACTCAGAATGCTCTAATGCTTAGCATTAGATTAGAATTTGCTATGCCTCTTGACTCATGTTGTGAGATAATTAAATTAAATTCTAAGCATCTAAACTTTTTGGGTGAAAACGATTGCAAATTCCCTTCTCTTTTGTTTCCAATTATTTTTAATGCACAATTGTATTTTTCTACATTATATCTAGCTTCATTCTAAACATAAAAACCTAATCACACCTGTATCGTTTTAGTAATTGGAGGGGAAAAAACTTTGAATGTGGTATTTTTCTTTTACAAGGCAATTTCTATCTTCTTAACCAACATAGGACATCTTAATTAGAGTAGATGACAAGGTTATTTTTATACATAAAGCTATAATAAAAGCTATGATCTCTATTAATCCATAAAGATTACTGGGTACCATCTTCCTAATAAAACCAAGACGATGTGAAAAAATTAAAGCAACTTTTCAAGGTAATTTGCTTCAATTTTCATTCTATAATAAAAATATTAAAATTCTAATGAATAGGAAATTGAGATATTTTATATATTTTCTACACTATTTCACCTATGCTTTTTGTAAAATATTTATCTTGTTTCTATTCTTGAGTCATCTAAAACATTACAATGAAACTTCACTAGCTTTTATGAAAGAAAGAATAACATATTTGATTGTGACTATATGTTATCCAAAGAAGATTCAGAATTAAGATACACAGAGCTGTAATTTCTGTTTTATTGTTGTTAAAGTAAGTGTTTTGAGATCAAAGCAAAATAATAGTCTCTAACAGGGAAAGATCAAATGTTTCCCTTTCACAGGTGAGAAAAGTTGGCCTGAGGCTCTGCTCCAGAAGAATAACTTTTTAGTTTATCTAAGACTAAAGTAAACCACTCAATGGGGAGAAATTTAACCAAACTGGGAAAAAATAGGATTTTCAATATAATATAATTTATCTGGCTGAAAGTGGTTATCATGGTGATAGGAAACAGTTTCATCTGGTAGTCATGTTTTAAAGATTTAACTATTCGTTAAATACTGTTTGTTTGAAAGTAATGTTCATCAGAGTTTGAAGCGTTCAAAGTTCGAACTGCTCTGAAGTTCTGACTCACAGAAGAGTTTTTGTGGTTTTACTTTTTTTTTGGTGAGACAGTCTCATTCTATTGCCCAGGATAGAATATAATCATGTCACAGCTCACAGCAACCTCAAACCTCTGGGTTTACGCCATCCTACTGCATCAGCCTCCCAAGTAGCTGGGACTGCAGGAGCCCACCACAACCCCTAGCTAATTTTTCTATTTTTTATAGAGATAGGGTCTCACTCTTTTTTTGTTGTTGAGACAGTCTCACTTTGGCTGCCTGTGGTACAGTGCCATGGCATCAGACTCACAGCAACCAAACTCTGGGTCTCAAAGCAATTCTCTTGCCTCCGCCTCCAGAGTAGCTAGGACTAGAGGCACCTGCCACAACATCCAGCTATTTTTAGAGAAAAGGTCTCATTCTGGTCTCAAACCTAGGAAGTCAGGCAATCCACCCACCTTGGCCTCCTAGAGTGCCAGGATTATGGGCACGAGCCACTGTGCCTGAGCCTTGGGGATTTACTCTTGCTCAACTTGCTCAGACTGGTCTTGAACTCCTGAGTTCAAGCAATCCACCCACGTGGGCATCCCAGAGGGCCAGGATCACAGGCATGAGCCCTGCACAAGCTCTGTGGTTTCACTTCCTCCTGCTATTTGTCTTTTACTCCATCTCCCATATTGATTCAGTTTGGCACTCAAGGTCTCTGCATGTATTAGACTATCTCCTGTTGTTTATCTGTCCATGGTTCTGCATGTGCTCATCCACTTAGTTAAAACACATTTCTTTCTCCATCCTTCATTTAGACGTTATTTATTCATATTTGCGAGAACTTGCACATCCTCTCATAATCCTTGTCATGTCCCAGGTCTCTGGCAAAGTTATCATAGTATCCACTATAACCACTATCATAGTGATTACTATTACTGTTATTCCCTCCTAATTCATTCTAAAAGATTAAAGGCCATGTAACACCTGTACTTGATTCCAAATAAAACAGTATATAGGTTCATTGAATAAATAAATGTTAAAGCCTAGGCCCTAACTTTCCCAAGGATCAAATGACAAAAAAATTGAAATCATATTGTTGTGAAATGTAGTAAAATATTTTCATTGTAACTAATATATTTATTCACTTATTTATACTCAGAGAAACTGTTTGAAATCTTCTTTCAAGTTTGCTACTGAAGAAATAAAAATTGAGAATCTAATATTCAAACTCCTGCTTGCTTTTTCTTCTCTTTTTTTTCATTTTTTAAATTAAATCTTAGCTGTGTACATTAATGCAATCATGGGGTAAAATGTGCTGGTTTTATATACAATTTGAAATATTTTCATCAAACTGATTAACACAGCCTTCACGGCATTTTCTTAGTTATTATATTAAGACATTTATATTCTACATCTAGTAAATTTCACATGTACCCTTGTAAAATGCACTGTAGGTGTGCTCCCATCAATTATCCATCCTTTGCCCTCCTCTCCCTTTCCCCTTTCCCCTTCTTCTTGGGCTACAATTGGATTATAGCTTTCATAAGAAAGCTATAAATTGGTTTCATAGTAGGGCTGAGTACATTGGATACTTTTTCTTCCATTCTTGAGATACTTTGCTAAGAAGACTATGCTCTAGCTCCATCCATGTAAACTTGAAAGAGACAAAGTTTCCTTCTTTCTTAAAGGCTGCATAATATTCTATGGTGTACATATAACACAATTTATTGACCCATTCATGGGTCAATGGGCACTTGGGCTTTTTCCATGACTTAGCGATTATGAATTGGGCTGCAATAAACATTTTGGCATTATCTTTGTTACAATGTGATTTTTGGTCTTCTGGATATATAACTAGTAGAGGAAATGTACAATTGAATGGCAGGTCTATTTTTAGATCTCTAAGTGTTCTCCAAACATTTTTCCAAAAGGAACGAATTAGTTTGCATTCCCACCAGCAGTGTAGAAGTGTTCCCTTCTTTCCATATCCACACTAACATCTCTGGTTTTGGGATTTTGTGATGTGGGCTAATCTTACTGAAGTTAGGTGATATCTCAAGGTAGTTTTTATTTGCATTTCTCTTATAATTAAGAATGATGAACATTTTTTTATATGTCTATAGGCCATGCACTTGTCTTCTTTACAGAAGTTTCTCTTCAAGTCCTCAGCCCACCCTGAGATGGGATCACTTGTTCTTTTCTTGTTAATACATTTGAGTTCTCTGTGGATTCTGGTTATTAAACTTTTGTTAGAGACATAACCTGCAAATACCTTCTCCCATTCTAAGGGCTGTCTGTTTACTTACTGTGTTTTTGACTGTGCAAAAGCTTTTTATCAAGTCCCAGTAATGTATTTTTGGTGTTGCTTCAATTCCCCAGGGGGTCCTCCTCATAAAATATTCACCCAGGCTGATTTCTTCTTTTCCCCCATTGAATGTTTTTAATTGGCTTGTCAAAGATCAAATAATGGTAAGTAGCTGGGTTCATCTCTTGGTTCTCTATTCTGTTCCATACATCTACCTCTCTTTTGTGCCAGTACTATGCTGTTTTGATCACTATTGATTTATAGTATAGTCTGAGGTCGGTAGTGTGATTCCTCCTGCTCTGTTTTTGAGTAATGTCTTGTCTATTCAAGTTTTTTTTTCTGATTCCATATTAAATGAAGTATTATTTTTTCAAGATCTTTAAAGTATGACTGCGGAGCTTTAATAGGGATTGCATTAAAATCGTTTATTGCTTTGGATAGTATGGACATTTTAACAATGTTGATTCTTTCCAGCCAGAAGCATGGTATGTTTTTTCATTTGTTAACATTTTCAGCTATTTCTTTTCTTAGAGGTTCATAGTTCTCTTTTACATCCTTTGTTAGGTAAACTCCCAAGTATTTCATCTTTTTTGGCACTACTGTGAACAGAATAGAGTCTTTGACTGTTTTTTTCAGAATGATTATGTTGGTATATATAAAGGCTACAGATTTATGAGTATTGATTTTGTAAACTGAGATGCTGCTATATTCCTTCATCACTTCTAAGAGTTTTGTAGTAGAATCCCTGGTGTTTTCCACATATACAATCATATCATCTGTGAAGAGTGAAATTTTGATCTCTTCTGACCCTATGTGGATACCCTTGATTGCCTTTACTTACCTAATTGAGATGGCTAAGATTACCATTAAAATGTTAAAAAGCAGTGGAGACAACGGGAAACCTTGCCTGGTTCCTGATCTGAGTGGAAATGATTTCAATTTAACTCCATTCAATACGATATTAGCTGTGGGTTTGCTGTAGATGGTCTCTATCAGTTTAAGGAATGTCCCTTCTATACCCATTTTCTTAAGTGTTCTGATCATGAAAGGATGCTAGATATTATCAAAAGCTTTATCTGCATCAATTTAGAGAATCATATGGTCTTTGTTTTTTGATTTGTTTATGTAATGAATTATATTTGTAGATTTACGTATGTTGAACCAGCCTTGAGATCCTGGGATAAACCTACTTGGTCATGGTGTATAATTTGTTTGATGTGTTGCTGGATTCTGTTTGATAGGATCTTGTTGAATATTTTTGCATCAGTATTCATTAGTAATATTGGTCTATAATTTTCTTTTCTTGTTGTGTCTTTTCCTATTTGAGGGATCAAGGTGGTGTTTGCTTCATAGAATGTGTTGGATGGTATTCCTTCTTTTTCTATATTTTGTAAAATATTGAGTAATATAGGTACTATATTGAGTATATAATTCCTCTTTAAAAGTTTCGTGGACTTTTGATGTGATGCCATCTTGTCCTGGGCTTTTCTTTTTAGGGAGATTTTGTATAGTTGATGCTGTTTCAGAACTTAATATAGGTCTGCTTAATATTTCCACTTGATTCTGGCTAAGCCTAGGAAGGTCACGTGCTTCCAATTATTGGTCTATTTCCTTCAGATTTTCATGTTTCTGAGAATAGAGTTTCTTATAATATTCATTAAGGATTTTTTTAATTTCTGAGGAGTCTGTTGTTATTTCATCTTTACCATTTCTGATTGATGAAATTAGAGATTTTACTCTTTTTTTCCTGGTTAGGTTAGCCAAAGGTTTATCTATTTTATTGACCTTTTCAAAAACCCAACTTTTTAATTTATTAATGTTGTATAATCCTTTTGTTTTCAATTTTATTTAATTCTGCTATAATTTTGGTTATTTCTTTTCTTCTGATGGGTTTGGGATTGGAAAGTTCTTCCTCCAGTTGTTGATATGTCCCATTAAGTTGATAAATTTCTCTCTTTCCATTCTCTTGAGGAAAGCTTGCAGTGCTATAAATTTCCCTCTTAGAACTGCCTTTGGGGTATCCCAGATGTTCTGATAATTTGTGCCTTCTTTGTTTTTTGTTCCAGAAATTTGGTAATTTCCTACTTAATCTCATCTATGACCCAGCTATTATTCAGCATAAGGTTATTTAGTTTCATGTTTTCATATGAGTATGCAGATTTCTGTTGTTATTGAGTTCAACTTTTATTCCATGATGGTCTGAGAAGATGCAATAAATAATTTCTATTCTTTTAAATTTGCTGAGGTTAGACTTGTGACCTAAGATGTGATCAATTTTGGAGTATGTTCCATGGGCTGATGAGAAGAATGTGTATTCAGTTTTGTTAGGATGAAATGTTCTGTAGATGTCTGTTAAATCCAATTGTTGAATGGTTATGTTTAAGTCTATCTAATATTTCTTTGCTTAGTTTCTTTTTGGAGGATCTATCCAACACTGCCAAAGGATTGTAAAATCTCCAAATATTATGGTGCTGGAGGAAATCAAATTGCTCATGTCTGTTAGAGTCTCTCTTATGAATTGAGGTGAATTCTGGTTGGGTGCATAAATGCTAATAATTGAAATCTCATCAT
>CAUYQV010101916.1:0-15200 GCA_963574575.1 Galagoides demidoff
TCCTAGCACTCTGGGAGGCAGAGGCGGGTGGATTGCTTGAGCTCATGAGTTCGAGACCAGCCTGAGCAAAAGCAAGATTCCGTCTCCACTAAAAATAGGAACACTGAGAAAAGAGCATTGCTCAAGCCCAGGAGGTGGAGGTTGCTGTGAGCTGTGATGCCATGGCGCTCTACTCAGGGTGACAGCTGGAAACTCTGTCTCAAAAAAAAAAAAAAAAGGTTTGTTGATTTGGCTTGATTTACTGTGAAGGATTTCTGTATGTTTCTTAAGAGATTTTATATTTTTGTATTATAAATATGAAAAGTGAAGCCTAGATTTTGGGGAGAGAAAAAGGTTCAAATGCTCTAGGATTTTTTTAGTTTTTTTAGGAGAATTTAGTTGCATATATATTTACTCAGAATCAACTTGTTTCTTATACAAAGGATACTTTATAACTATCTGTGGATCCAACATACCAGTTGCAGCCTTAAAAACTTTTTAGGTTTGGGTTGGGTTTTTTTGTTGTTGTTGCTGTTTGTTTTTCCCCAAAAAAGTCAACTTAGAAAACTTTTAATTCTCCTTTAAACAGAAGATTTATTGTGCTTAAGTCTCAGACTAGTATTCAAATTCTTCCTTTGAAATGAGTTTTAAAAGATCATCAGTGATGGGCAAAGAAATCAGTGCCCCTGCTGAATCCTGGGGTGGGTGATCTGTGCTCCCTTTGGAATAAGGACACGTGGAGATTCAGGGCACGTCCCTGCCAGGCACCCTGGGTGCTGCTGTGCTTGCTTGCTGTTGACGGGCTGCTGTGTGTCGCCGTGGGGTCCGGCCCGCTGCATGTTGCCTTCACCTATGTGGCGGGCGGGGTGGGGGGGATTGTAAGACGAATGCTCTGGCTCCTGCTACCTGGTTCATCATCACTTGTCTGCCTTCTCAACCCAGCCTGTCTCTGTGGACTGCAGAGTAGCACATGAAGAATTTTCTTATTTCTTTTTTATTTTTTTTATAACAGTCTCACTCTGTCACCCTAGGTAGAGTGCTGTGGCGTCATAGCTCACAGCAACCTCAAATTCTTGGGCTTAAGTGATTCTCTTGCCTCAGCTTCCCAAGTAGCTGGGACTACAGGTACCCACCACAATGCCTGGCTATTATTTTCTTGTTGTTGTTGTAGTTGTAGAATTGTAGAATGACAGTCCTGTAATCCTGACACTCTGGGAGGCTGAGGCAGGTGGATTGCCCCCTCGAGACCCATCTCTAAAAATAGCCAGGTGTTGTGGTGGATGCCTGTAGTCCCAGCTACTTGGGAGGCTGAGGCAAGAGCATTGCTTAAGCCCAGCAGTTGGAGGTTGCTGTGAGCTATGATGTCAATGTGAGACTGTATCTCAAAAAGAAAAACAAAAAAAAAGGCGTGGCACCCGTAGCACGGTGGTTACAGTGCCAGCCACATGCATTGAGGCTCGCGGGTTTAAATCCAGCTTAAACAACAATGACAACTGCAACAAAAAATAGCTGGGCATTGTGGCAGGCGCCTGTAGTCCCAGCTACTTGGGAGGCTGAGGTAGGAGAATCCCTTAAGCCCAGAGTGTTTGAGATTGCTGTGAGCCATGAAGCCACAACACTTTACCGAGGGCGACATAGTGAGACTCTGTCTCAACAACAAAAAAAAACAGAACAAAAAATCATGCATGTGTATATACACACAAGCATATTTATTTGAAATCTCACACACACATGCTCGTGCAATCTTCACGATGCCCAGTAACCCTATAGGACTGGTACTTCCTCTATTATCTGTCCCTGTTTTGCATATGTAGAAGGTGGGAAGTTAGTAATCCCGCCCAAGGCCACTTGGCCACTTGCTAAAGGAGGAAATACTTCCTTGCCCCATTTTATCTCTAAGTTCAAGTCTGAATGAGATGACTTTCACGGAGGCTCAGAATCACCACTGTGTGCTTTGAATGCTGAAATCTCTCTTCTGTATGTTTTAGAGGAAAGAAACTTTTTCTCAGCTCTTTGGCCTCGTACACATTTGTGTGAACACGCAGGTTAAGAGTCACCTCATGCTACGACTGCTTCCAGTGGTGCGCTTGGTCAAAACAACATTCAGTTAAAACAGTTTTTTGGGGTTTTTTTTTTGCTTGAAATAATTGATACTCTGTGAGGCCAGAAAGCTGACTGTGGTTTCTTCCTTGAGTGTTGTGAATAAGTTGAAGTGTGTACTTTTCAAATGTTTCACTGTATAAAAAGGATTGTGCTTGGTGCAGAACAATCCCATCTCTAAAAAAAGGCTTTGCTGTTAACGTTCATCGGAGTCATCTGCGGACTAAGGCTCCTTTTAATTTCGATTTTTATACCTTACTCCTCATCCCGTTTCAAACCCAGAACAGTTCATTTCTCTAATAGATCAAAACAAGGAACCCTGTGTCGTCGTTGTTTTCAGTATTTTAGTTACACACCTCCACTTAGGTTTCTTTTATTATGTTATGTATATTTAACCAGGCTTACAGTGGATGATAAATGTAATCTTAGGAGCAAACAGCTCACTAATTCTCTTACAATTTTAAGATTTTGTACTTCCTTCTTGCCTTAATACCCTGGAGACATGATTTTTGCTCTTTGTAGCTGTCTTAAAATACTCCTTAGTCAGCTACAAGTTTCGCCCACAGCACTTTCCTTTGCTTCTCTTTGATCTCTTTATCCCTCAGTTTTTTATTTAAAATCAGGGTGTTGTCGTAAGCAGTCTCCAAGATCACCTTCTGAAATCTGGAAAGTGTATTTTTCACGATTTCTTACAGAACGATTTCAATTTTGTTATTTGTAGGCTTGAAAATAAGCTCTGATGTTCTTTTCTTTCAGTGCTGTTTGTTTTCTTAAACCTTTTGTTCGCATTTTATAAATCGGAGTGTGCATGGGTGGTGTGGCTTCTGTGGTTTTGATGTTTTTCTAACCATTTGAAGTGATTGGAAACAGATAAGTCACTTACACTATTAAGATCGTGTGTGGGTGGGAGTGCGTCCTGCCTAAAGTGAGGTGTATAGAAAACATGATTCTTAAATAAATCTGGTTTCAAAATACATTTTAAAAAACTGCTTGTGTTGGTTTGCATACAGGATGACCCCGTAGGAAATATCAATCTGGCCATGGAAATCGCAGAGAAACACCTGGATATTCCTAAAATGTTGGATGCTGAAGGTGAGATAACAATTGTGTTTACTCAAGAATCTATAGACCACATACATTAGTAAAACTTTACAGATAAGTTACATCCGAAGAACTTAGGATTCCTAACAAGTTTCTGTTACTGAATAATAGAAAGAAGTTTCAGGTATAGTTTGTTAAAAAAAATTTTTTTTTAATCCTGTCCATAGTGAAAAGATTTGGTAAAAAGTTCAGCTTTTGGCTAAGAGACAGAATGATTTCATTTATGGTTTTCAACAGGAGGACTTCCCGTGTTTTATTTTTTTCACCATGTAGAGACAGGTGTAGCAAACAGATCCCTTTGTGACATACTTAAGGCAAAACATTCTTCATCCAGCCAGAAGTTACAGAATTGAGATAGAGAATATGGAACGTTTCACCATCAACGCACCTTCAAAACTTTGACCTTCCACGGTTTTAACTAGTCTAAATTACATTTAATTTAGATCTGGAGGAACTTCTGTGTATTTTTCATGTTAGCATCACTCCTTCCGGGGCTGCCCTTTTTCTGTGGTGAATGGACCTGAGCTCTGCCTACACCACGGAAAGCACAGACCCGTGCACACCATCCGTTCAGTGTGTTTATTGGGATTCATTTGTCACTCAACACGCGTACTGAGCCCGTCCTGTGAACAGCACCCTCTGCTGGGCCCTGCAGGAGGTGCGGACCCTGCCCTGGAGGAACTTAGTTCATGTGTTACTGTTGCTCCTGGGGATCCATTGCTTTCACTAATTAGCATCATTGGGGAAAAGTAAAGACTTGAGTAGTCAGTCGTCCATCACCTGTTTCTCCTTGTTTTTGGTGATTCTCTTAGGGCTGCTGTCATAAGTTGCCACAAACCAAGTGGTTTAAACCGGAGAGACTTACGTTCTCTCACTCTGTAGGCTTTACATCTGAAATCAAGGAGCTGACAGAGCCCCAAACCCCTTCCTCACCTCTTCTGCTTCTAGAAGCCCCAGACATTCAGAGGCTGTGGCAGTGTCAATCTGGTCTTTGCCCCTGTCTTCACCTGGCTGTTTCTGTGTATCTTCTAAATCACATGATGTAGGACCCCTCTTCTGCCAGCATGACCACATCTTAGCCTGATTACATCCTCAGAGACCGTATTTCCAAATAAGACGATAGTCCCAGGTACCACAGAGTGGGACTTAGACTTATCTATTGGGGAGATATCAGATCTTTCAATTGGCTCGGCACCCATAGCTCAGTGGTTGGGGTGCCAGCCACATACACCAGGCTGGCAGATTTGAACCTGGCCGGAGCCTGCTAAACAACAATGACAACTGCTACAACAACAACAACAAAATAGCCTGGTGTGGCGGGCGCCTGTAGTCCCAGCTACTTGGAAGTCTGAGGCAAGAGAATGGCATAATTCTGAGGTTGCTGTGAGCCGTGACGCCATGGCACTCTACCTAGGGTGACATGGGGAGACTCTGTCTCAAAGAAACAAACAAAAAACCTTTCAATTAGGATTCTAATGTTGCCTACTTATTAGTTTAACTGTTTTATGAAGCATCTGTATTATTGGGTGTAAACAGTTGAACACATTATTCAGAATTCTGCTTACAGTTTCTCAAAAACTCTTTAAAAAGTCCACAAAACAGAAAAGTAGGAACCTAGAGAATTTTCTCTTTTTCTTTGTCCATCTTTCTTCTCTAACGTGTGTGTGGTCTCTCCTTCCACCTTGCCATACAACGAATAACTGCCCAGAGTTTTCCCACTCAAACCAATAGCCAGGATACAAGAGAGAGGAGAATCCGAGCAACATTTAGTAAATTTATCTTCCAGTTTACGAATGCCTCCCTAGTATCCTAAACTTGAAGGTGAATTCCGTATTTAAACACTCCCTTATAACCGCTAGCCGGGTCACCGTCCGCGTTGCTCCGTCACTGCCAGAGTTCTCTTCCGTTCTTTGTTTTGCCTTGGTCCCTGCGTCCTGGTCTGGGACATGTCCATTCCTTTTGTCCTTCCAGGCAGATGGACGCATTTGGCACTGTGTTCATTTCCTCTGCTTAGCCTCTTACTGCTTTTCTTCATTGTTCCCTTTCAATGGTTCGGAAGAGTCACACGCTGCATTATTACCTTTGTGGAGTAATCCCTCGTAAGAATCTTCTGGCGAGCAGCTCTGAACTTGGCTGCCGTGCGTGTGGAGCGCGCTGTGATGGGACTCCCCAGCAGACTTGCTCCGTGCATTCCCTTCCCTGTGTTTGCTGCCTGCCTTCGGGCTTAGCCGCCATGGCAGTATCGTATTCACATTTTCTTATTAATGCTCCTCTTTGATTGTAACGTCCAGTCCATTCTCCTCAGATAGCTCAGACCTCTTGGTGAGTCCAGCCTTCTGCCCCTGTGCTGTGGGCCTGAATTTCTATCATTCATGCTGGTCTCTTAACCTTAAGTGGGGATTTTCAAGTGGTTAATCGGCCCACTTGCCCCATGAACTGTTATTTGTAATTAAAAACTGGTGAAAAACTCTTTCTCAACTACCCATCATGCTTTGAAGAGGTCATGAAAATTGTTTTCCTGCAGGAACCATTTTTGAAGTGAGCACTCGGTTTAGATCTGTGCGCATCTGTGTTCTGGGGAGCCTTACAGAGGGGATCTTAGTGGCCTCGGGCCCTCCGTGTGTGGCGTGTAGACAGTCCCTGGGAATGTGCTGCTCAGACATCCTCTTGAATCTGGATGGAGGCCTGATTCCGACCAGGGATGCGCCTCTCTTGCTAGTTTAGGACCCTTCTGGGCTAGCCATGCCCTTCTCCTTGGCAGTTCCTCAATTTCCCTCGGCAGTTCCCAAACGCGCACAGACAGTGACGACTTTGCAGGTGATTCGAGCCAAGATTTTACGACACAAGTGTGTGGGGGCGAGGGGGAGACTGGCGCCTCTGGCTTCCCTGTGGAAGCACTTAGCACGAGCCTGCTGGTGTCAGAGCGTCCAAGCCGTTAACCTTCTTTTCTCCACACAGATTTAGTATGCACTGCCCGACCCGATGAAAGAGCCATAATGACTTATGTCTCCTGTTACTATCATGCTTTTGCTGGTGCACAGAAGGTGAGGACGTTAAAACACGAGTCACCGCTCACCCTTCACCTTCTGTGTCTTAATTTTTTTTTCTAATTGTTTTCCTCTTTTTTTTCCCCCCTCCTCCCGTCAGAGTGAGGAGGCCCATCTGGTTCTGAGGGAGCAGGTGTCTGTCTTCTTTAGTCCAGTTTTCTTTGAAACTTGCTTTCTGTTCACGCAGTGGTATGCCGTTCATGTTTGTTTTCCGGAAGATTCCATACCGTTATGCAACCCCACATCCTCTCTGGTAATAGGCTCTACAGACCCAGACTGAGTGTTACTGTAGGGAATTACAAGGGGTAGTTTGAACTTCACTCTGTCCATGGACCCAAACTCATGAACAAGGTTGAAAATCAATTTAAAAAAAAGCATTGCCAGGGTAGAGGAAGAAAAGACGGAGGTTCACGTGGTTCTGTTTTCTGTCTTACTGGTATTTCGGCAAAAAGCACAAATAGTAGCAAGATCCTTGTAACCCTGAGCCGTGCGTACCTCTCTCTCTGTCTGTCTGTCACTCTCAGTGACTTCTGTAAGCATCATGGTAAGTATGTCTAGAAGATGTTGAAAGACATGTCCTCTCTAATGAATTTTGTCCCCGCACGAGCCAGGGCAGGGTACAGAGCAGGGATCCCTGACAGTCGCGAGGGTGGGGATGGAAACTGCACAGCGCGACCCCGTTAGTGTTCCCACCGTGTGGCAAAGTGACCTGTGACTGTTGCTCAGAGCAAAAGTGCCAGACGCCCCGGCACGGTCAGAGGAGGAGAGTCCCGCGGAGGGGGTGACGAGCCCCCGCCTGCAGCAGGCGGGTGCCCCACAAGTGCGCTGATGAATGCATTTTTAAAAACTCATCAAGGGGGTGAGGAAGAAACAAGCCCTCAGTTTGATCATTCAAGAAAGCTGCCGATTCAAACCATTCTTTTCACGATCGTTTCTATGCCTCATGCTCTTGCTGAGGTTCAGCATCAGGGGCCTGTGAAACACAGAGAATCGGTCAGTGTAAACCAATTTGTTCTCTCCTCTGTTCCCCCGGTTTCTCCTCTTCGTCCGTGTGTGCGTCTGTGTCCTGTGTTATTTTCTCCCCCTTCAGACATTGTGAACACCCCCAAACCCGATGAGCGAGCCATCATGACGTACGTCTCTTGCTTCTACCACGCCTTTGCGGGCGCGGAGCAGGTACTCAACGCTGTGTCCGTCCGGCCGTCCCGTCGCTGCGTGTGTGCCTGGGTGTCCGTGCGCTTCACATCTTAACCTTGAACTCTTTTAAGTGTTTTGTAATAATAACACAAGGTGGCAAGTTCTAAACTGCGAACACTTTTTTTTTTAAAAACAGCTTGAACTTAACTTAGTTTCTGAAGTGTTTTTATGTCTTTTTCTTTTAAGATATTTCCTTTATTTTATTAGTTAAGCGTGGAAAAACTTTGTGCTTTAGGATTAAAAACAAACCAGGTGTCACGAGAATTGAGCCATACACATCGACTAGGAAAGAGAATTTGACAAGGAGAAACGACGGCCCTTCCCATGCCCTCGTCTTGTTCTCCTCTGCCAGGAAATTGCCTTTACTGTTCACTGATTGGTTCTGGCGTCTTTTGAGTCTTTTAAGTAAAATAGTAAGAGGGCTATTACAATGTTTTGTGTGTGGTAGAACCTCAGAAAAAAATGACATGCCTCAAGACAGACAGCCCGAGGGACCTCGTAAGGGAACGTCCCTCATCTTCCTGCATTCTCACCAGTTTTTACGTCTTACCACTTTACGGACTTGGAGAATCCAGATAGATGGGGGTGGGCAAAGTAGGTGTTATTTCTGTGATCACTTTAAAGACCACTTGTAGAAAATGACTGGACAGCAGGCCTGTCATCAGACGAGGTGGGACTTTAGAAGAGAAGCTTTGGGATAGACTGGAAGCCTGGACAAGCAAGTTTCTGTTCTTGTTCCATCGTAGGATTGTGGTTCAAGGCCCCTCGCCTTTCCTGGCCCAAATTCCCCTCAGCCAATGACAGTTGCAAATTATTTATTACCTCAGTGACTTCTCAGGTAGCTTGAACAATCTTAAGACGAGCTCAGCTCCGTGGAAGGATCCATCAAGAACGTTTTATGTATTGTCAGAAAATGAGGTCTTCAGTGAATTCAAGTGCAGTGATACACACATATATATGCACACTCGTACATATGTGTATGTTTACGAGGGCTGTCCAGAAAGCCAGCCACATGTAACACAGTACTAACAATGGCTGAATACTTTCCTGACAGCTCTCATTTTGAGGACCAGTTATTTTTGCTTAGATTTCCAAAGGCTAGTGTTATTCTAGAGCTTTCCCTCGTCATGAGGTCAGTGGGGAGTTCTGAGACCCACGATGTCGTCACGAGGTCAGTGGGGAGTTCTGAAACCCACGATCTCATCACGAGGTCAGTGGGGAGTTCTGAGCCCCACGACCTTGGTTTCCTTGCTGTTTCTGTTTCTGTTACTAACGTGCTTGATGTTTTACAAAGCTTGTGTTTCAGACAATAATATCCCCCATTATTCCCTACAGTGTAATCAGCCCACCGTGTCTGTGTGAAATGACGCATAGTATGGAGACGCCACGCCCTCAGTCTTACCCTCCCTGACCTTGACTCCGCACCGTTTCCAGCACGCCCCCGTCCCCCTCGTCCCCTGACTTGTTCTGTGTGTGCAGCCCAGTGCCAGGGCTGTCTGTTTACCTATTGTGTTTTACAGGCTGAGACAGCGGCTAACAGGATATGTAAGGTTCTTGCTGTGAATCAAGAGAATGAGAGGCTGATGGAAGAATATGAGAGGCTAGCAAGTGAGGTAAAGGAACCCGGTGACCACACACACCCCGGGGGTGACAATGGATTGTCCGTGTTTTTTTCTTTTTTTTGCATTTTTCATTTCAGATAGGCTGAAAGTAGGAAAATATATTTGATCTCCAAGCTTGTTCATCTTGTAGGAATATAACTCAATCCCTGGCACAGACGTGTAATCCTGATGGTCTTCCCAACCATCCCAAAGCAGAGAGTTTGCAGATTTTAAGATAGCAGAATGTGCTGTGATCCTAGCTGGGCGGATTGCTTGAGCTCACGAGTTCGAGACCAGCCTGGGCAAGAGCGAGACCCTGTCTCTAAAAATAGCCGGGTGTTGTAGCAGGCACCTGTAGTCCCAGCTACTTGAGAGGCTGAGGCAAGAGAATTATGTAAGCCCAAGAGTTTGAGGTTGCTGTGAGCCATGAAGCCACGGCACTCTACCAAGGGTGACAAAGTGAGACTCTGTTTCTAAATAAATAAAATAAAATAGCAGAATGTGATTCTGTCTTAGCTCTGCCCCTGCAGTGTCAGATGGCCCTAGACAGCATTGCATCGCAGACAGTCCCTTGGTTATGAACAAAATAGGTCCTAGGTTTATTGTTAAGTTGAATTTGTACATAGTTGGAACAGGTACATTGTAACAGGTTTGTAAGTATGAATCAAACATCAGTCAGACACTTGCAACTCAGGGATTTGCTGTCACGGCCCCTGTTTGTAAATTGAGTTGTACATAAGCTGGGTGTTTGTAACGGGGGGACTGCCTGCACTGGTCTTTTTCCTGCTTCGTTGGCTGCTGACATCACATGGGATTCAATCCGTGTTCAGAAGCCGGGCTCCACGCAGACACCAGGAGTCCCAGCAACTCCCCCATCCTGGTGTAAGGAGGTGGCTCAGGCCAATCTGGGGAGGATAGACCCTTCCCCCTCCCCAAGATACTTGAACTTGGGTTTCTGTAGTACCAGATCTGCTCCTTTTTTGGTTCTTCTTATAGCATAAATGGCAAATGAGCAGCTCTTCGCTATCTCGGCTTTGTTTTCCCTGCTACGAGCAGGAAAACAGCGGTGGGATGAGTGAGGTCCACAGCCGCATCCTCTCCAGGTTGGACTCAAACATGGTGTACATTGAGACCAAATAATTTTTGTTCTGACTTTTAATTTAGCTGATCTTTAGTCTGTACTGGGAAAAATTGTCAGGATAGTTGGAATAAATCTCCCCAGATAGTGCTTTATATTAGTCTAATCTAATGATGCTGATAGTGGTTTATATTAGTCTAATCTAATGATGCTGAATTTTTTTTTTTTTCATTCTGCTGCTACAGAAAAATTTTATTTGGGGCCGAGTGAGGTAGCTCATGCCTGTAATCTTAGGATTACATTTAGGATTACACATCCTTACTTTGGGAGGATGACTTGAGGTCAGGAGTTCAAGACCAGCCTAGGCAACACAACAAAACCCTATCTGTACAAAATAAATTTAAAAAATCAGCCAAGCATGGTAGAGCATACCTGTAATGCCAGCTGCTTGGGAGGCTGAGATGGGAGCTCCCCTAAGCCCAGGAGTGGGAGGCTGCCGTGAGTATGGTGATGCCACCCCTGTACTCCAGCGTGGATGACCAAAATCCCATCTCTTTAAAAACAAAAATTCAGTTTTCGGTGGCTTTATAAGCCTCAGGGTTGAGCATGACCAGGGACCTTTGGTAAGTCCAGCCTTCCTTCACTTACTTGGTCCTTCATTTCTCCAGCAACCTTTAGATTATAGCTATATCACCATTGTCATTATTTTTTCCTTTAATCTGCTGTCATTTTCCAGGTGATCAGTAGACAGAAATGTAAATGTTGACCTTTTCAGCAGGTCATTTCTAAGGCGTTCAAGAGAAGAAGTAGTAGTTTGTCCTTAGGAATTCACTGCCATTTTCACTAATATCATGCACATTTACTTAAAAGCTAGATGTGAAAATATACTTTGGTGTTGAGTGAGTGCCAGGCTTGCATCTGTATAGTAAATACATTCACTAGATTCAAGCTCATTTTTTAAAACTGCATTGTAAGTTGAACCCAATTTGCTGAATTTATTATACTACATTTCTACCATGTTAGGTTTTTTTGTTTCTTTTTTTCTTTCTCTCTTTTAATTTGAAAACTCATCCAGCATTTGTCTGCTAATGTCTGGTCTGAGTATCTTGTAAATGTCACATTTTTGTAAAACACCACGTCGTGTGCTGACTTTAAATTTCTGACCCGTGTATGCTATTTCTGGGGGGATCCCTAGCAGCCAGGGTGGACAGGGAAGGTTTCATTTGTGCCACCGTGCACAGAGTTGCCTTCCCCCTCCTTTGAGTTAGGGGTATTGCAACCACATTTCAGTAAGTTTAGGAATATCAAGCTAATCCACTCCAAATTATCATACGCCTCTGTTTTTTAACTGGGAACGGTTTGCCGACGTTTTCAGCAGTGTGTTTCATGTTTTGGGAGCAGCTTTTGGAATGGATCCGTCGCACAATCCCCTGGCTAGAGAACCGGACTCCTGAGAAGACCATGCAGGCCATGCAGAAGAAGCTGGAGGACTTCCGGGATTACCGCCGGAAGCACAAGCCCCCCAAGGTGCAGGAGAAATGCCAGCTGGAGATCAACTTCAACACTCTGCAGACCAAGCTGCGGATCAGCAACCGGCCCGCCTTCATGCCCTCGGAGGGCAAGATGGTGTCGGTGAGTAGCAAGAGGCAAGCCCTCTTTTCTCCCTGAAGCTGCTTGATCTGGGTCAGAAGGAGGCGTGGACATCTGGTAGCTTTTCAGTTGTGTGAGTATCATTTTGGCCCCGTAACTGCTTCATTCTTGATACTTTGCTCCCTCCCATTGTGTGGTCCTTGACTCCATCACCATTGGTGTGTGGCGTCTTGCGAAGAGCAGGCTGAGTGACTGGCCCTCCTCCTCTCATGACCTTGAGTGACTGGCCCTCCTCTTTTCCCTTTCCCGTGACCTTGCCCCGACCTCCCCCACCAGATCTCCCAGAGATCATGCTGCTCTCTCCCCTGCTGTTGAAACCTGCCCAGTTCGCCTTCACCAGGTCTGAATCCTCCATTTATCTCCCACTTTTTGCATTACGTCTTTCTCCTTTTCTACTGAATCATTCTCATTGGGAAGCAAAAGTGCTCTTCTGTTTTCCCAAACAAAAATGACGACCTATGACTCCACATTTCCCAATAGCTGCCATGCTGGTTCTCAGCCCCCCTTTGCAGCGAAACATCTTGAAACACTTCTTGGTGTTAGTGGTTACCTCGTCCTCACTCCTCACTTCCTTTACCCTCCAACCTGCAGTGACCCGGCCTGTGTGCCCACTCCAGCTGCTGCTGTTCTCAGCACAGGCGATGGCTCCGAGCTGGCGATTCAGTCCTCACTTTTAGTTTTATGTTCTCAGTAGCTTTGGCCTAAGAGCCCACTGCCTTCTTCATGAGACTCGTCCTGCATTGGCCTCCAGTTTTCTTCCTTCATCACCAGTGAGGCCTTCTCTGTCCATATGTAGATGTTGCCCACTCCCTAGTCTGGTGCTGGGCCTTCTCCACCTCTGCTCGAGGCCGGGCCTTCTCTGTCCATATGTAGATGTTGCCCACTCCCTAGTCCTGGTGCTGGGCCTTCTCCACCTCTGCTCACAGCCGGGCCTTCTCTGTCCATACTTAGTGTTGCCCCACTCCCTAGTCCTGGTGCTGGGCCTTCTCTACCTCTGCTCGAGGCCGGGCCTTCTCTGTCCATATGTAGATGTTGCACACTCCCTAGTCTTGGTGCTGGGCCTTCTCCACCTCTGCTCACGGCCGGGCCTTCTCTGTCCATACTTAGTGCTGCCCCACTCCCTAGTCTTGGTGCTGGGCCGCCTTCCCACTCCTGCCACCCTCCAGGTCATCTTACCCAGGCCCATGGCTTTAATTACCACCTAAAGGCTTTTGTCACTCAAATCTTACATCTCCAGCTCTGACTTCTTCCTGAGTTCCAGGCTCATATATCCACCCAAGATGTTTCAAAAGCTTTTCAAACCTAGCTGTCTAAAAGAGTCCCCCTAAGTTTCCTTTATACTAGTAAATTGCACCACTGCCCTCTAAGTGGCCCAAGCCTGAAGCCCAGGTTTTGTCCTCGATTCTTCCCTTCTGTCATTTTCCTACATCCATTTTCTCAGCCAGTCCCATCGGCTCTTCTTCCAAAGCATATTTTAAATAAATACCCATGATACCCTTCTCTTTACCTCCACTGCCCTCAGCCCATGCTATGCTACTATCATCTCCCCTTGGGCCCTGCACTGGCTCTCTCTCTCTTTTTTTTTTTTCTCTAAAATTCATCCCCCTACAAAGTAGCCTCTGTCATCTTTCAAAAATGTAAATCCAATCTCATTGTCCTCTTTCTTCTCAAAATCCTCCAGTGACTTCCCAGAGTCTTTAGCATAAAATCCAGGTTCGTCACCCTGGCCTACAAGGTCCTGTATGATCGGACACCCACCCCCTCTGCTATGCTGATGGCGTTCTAATTCCTCTGTCCCCACTCCCTGCAACATGGCCGCGCTGGCCTGCTGTCCCTCTTGCCCCACACCTGGCACATCTCTTCCTCAGGCCTTTGAGCTTGTTCCCTTGCTCCCCAATTCTTAATTGGCTTTTTCTGCCATTGGGGTTTCAGCTCACATGTCACTTCCTCAGAGGGGCTTCTCTTAAGTAACCCATGTAGAGGGACCACCCTGCGGGGCCCTTGGTATTGCTTGAGCCTGTTTTGTTTTCTTCCGTAGTGTTTATCATTTTCCTAAGCGAATTGTTTAATTGCTTATTTATTGTCCGTCTCCCCTAATGATCTGGATAGCGCATGTAGGGCAGGGAACTTCACAGTGCCGCTCACTCTGATAGTTTCCTACTGATTGGTACTGGATGCCCAGGGAAAGTCGCTGACCGCTGCCTGGCGGGGTGATTCAGCCCAGTCACTGAATAGGAGCTGTTTATAATTGAGTCATTTTGGGGATTTACCTTCTTATAGCCAGAAAAGGTCAACCCTCCACATCTGCAGAAGTATCAGGTTAGCTGGTGACACTTTTAAAAGCTTCCAGCGATAATAAGACATTTGGGAGCCAAAATAGTTGAATGGTTATTTGTGGGGGAGAGACAAGGAAAAGAAAACAAAAGGAAAAAACACTGGGGGTCACATAGCTCGAGGGATTATTTATAGAAGAAGCCCAAGAAGCCAGGGTGTGCAACCGTGCCTTGTGATCCTGAACCTTCCCAGGACATTGCTGGCGCCTGGCAGAGGCTGGAGCAGGCCGAGAAGGGGTACGAGGAGTGGCTGCTCAACGAGATACGGAGGCTGGAGCGCCTGGAACACCTGGCCGAGAAGTTCAGGCAGAAGGCCTCAACGCACGAGACCTGGGCGTACGGTGAGCACAGAGGACAGGGGTTGGTTGCTTTGAAAAAAAAAAAAAAAATACAGTAACAGGGTTGAACTGTGTTCAGAGCCAAGACGTGTCCTTGCCTTACCAACTCTGTCCCTGGCGTCTGTGACGTTGCGGACACGTCTTTCCCTTTGTCCTTTTCCCAGTGCTAAATTTCTTCGAGAGGTAAGCACGAACATTTATTTTCTAATCAAGCACATAATTTATTTCTGCACAAAATAGGCACCCAAAATGTGTTCTTCACACACTTACCTGTGCACTGCCTCCCGCTTCCATACTTTTTATTTGATTCCACGAGTACCTGTTTATTCCCCAGCTGTGGGTCAGATGGCCTGGCCCAGGCCCCAGCTGCTGCCAGTAGGATTTGTATTACATGCCACAAAGCAACATCATACCCCACTTAGAAAATTGATTGGAAAGAAAGAATGCAAGGTATCACTTTCTGTAATATAACTTTTTTTTTTTTTGGCCAGGGCGGGTTTGAACCCACCACCTCTGGCATATGGAGCTGGCGCCCTACCCTTTGAGCCACAGGCGCCGCCCCTCTGTAATCTAACTTCTTTTTTTTTTTTTTCTTTTGAGACGGAGCCTCAAGCTATACCCCTGGGTAGAGTGCCATGGCATCACAGCTCATAGCAACCTCCAACTCCTGGGCTCAAGCGACTCTCCTGCCTCAGCCTCCCAAGTAGCTGGGACCACAGGCGCCCGCCACAACGCCCAGCCATTTTTTGGTTGCAGCCATCATTGTTGTTTGGCGG
>CAUYQV010101919.1:0-12698 GCA_963574575.1 Galagoides demidoff
ACCTGTGGTCCCAGCTACTTGGGAGGCTGAGGCAGGAGACTTGCTTGAGCCCAGGAGTTGGAGGTTGCTGTGAGCTGTGATGCCATGGCACTCTACCCAGGGGGATAGCTTGAGGCTCTGTCTCAAAAAAAAAAAAAAAAAGATGTGAGGGAGCTAATGGGGACTGCGGTCTCTGGGGTCAGGAACCAGCTTTCACCAAAACAGCATCCCGACAAGAAGTCAGTGCCTCCTTCTCGAGACCAGACCTGGTGGTCGCTTGTCCTAAGACTTGAGTTCCCACATCTACTTTGGGCCTGCTGGCATCTGAACCCTGCTCACATGGGACTGGGGCCCAGTCAGCCCACCAAAGCTTCCCTTATACCCTAAAACCTGCAGGTGGAGGGAGGGGTGTGAGCACCTCATTTCCTACCCTCAAACACAGCACTCTGGGCTTTGGGGGAATCTGAATTCAGGTTTGACTCAGTCATGTTGGAATTTGAGTCAAATATTTTCATTATCACTTGTTGCCTTTTTGCCGTTCAGCCCTAAAGATTATTTTCAGGTACATTTTCACCACTTCAAGAGGAGCAGCAGTATCTTTCTTCAGGGCTCAAAGTCACATCTGCTGACGCCACCGGGCAGAGGGGAAAAGGGCAGAGGACGTGTCTGCTTGCTGACAGGCACATTCCATCCTTCCAGAGACTAAGGCTCCTCTGACTTCCAAAGCAACCCATATTAAGTCGGGAAGCTTTGAGAGGATAGAGACAGAATGGCATAATAATTAAGGGCTTGGATTTTGGAGTCTAAGAGACCTAAGCCTCTGTTCTGCTGTTTATTAGTTGTGTGCCCTTAAGCCATTGGTTTAACCTTTCTAAGACTCAGTTTGTCTATAAAATGAGGATAGAAGTAATACCCGCTTCACAAGGATTCTTGTGAAGATTAAATAAGATAATGCCTGGATGCTGCTTAGCACCATGCATGACACGTTACAAAAACAAGTTCAGATCTTAATACTTTTGCAGCTGAGTAGAAAGTGCGTAGAGCTCGATGAGCTTCTCTATCTTCCCAACAGAAAGTGCAGACCGCAGGAGCTGGAGCCGGTAGTGTTTTTCAGATGTTTTGAGCACAATCCCCAGAAGAAACACTCTCATATTGCAAGTCAGCACACAAACACATCAATAGATACCGAAACAAAACAAGTTCTACTGAGCAATAATTATCTTTACTACGGCAACAGGCAATGTACTCTGGGACTTTCCACTCTTTATTAGTTCATATATTTCATGTATTTACTTACTTTTGAAAGTTTTCAAACCTTCAGAAAAATGGAAAGAACGATACAAAAAACACCCTCCCCCTGGAGCGGAGTTTCTCCACCTCAGCACTGTTGACATTCTCGGCTGGGTAATTCTCTGTCATGGAGGCCATAGGAGCATGGGAGGGTGTATAGCAGGACCTCTGGCCTTCACCCACTGCAGGCCCTTCGCGCCCCATACACTCACCCAGTCATTACAACCAAAACTGTCTGTAAACATTGACATTGTGACTGGTGGGTAAAACTGTCCTCCCATTGAAACCACTGACTTAGGCCCTCCCAACAGCCAACATTTTGTCATATGACTTTGTCTTTCTCTTAGTACCTGTACACACATGCATGCTTTTTGGTTGGACTATTTGAAAAGTAAATTAGAAACCTCAGGAAGTTCAAAACATAAATAGTTCCTCACCTATCTCCTAAGAGTAAGAACTCCCTGCATGCTACCATGCCATTACTGCACCCGAACATCACAGGAATTCAGTGATATCTTTTCTGTTTCTTCTTTCGTGTTGTTCACAGTCCACTACATTGATTTTATTCCCCCATTTATAGCTCCTGACTTCCAGTCTGAAGGTTCGAGAAGGAGGATTATAGAAGTGAATATCACTCTCTTCTCCTGAAGATCTTTACAAACCAGAACAGAAGCCCATCCTTGGCAGCAAGGGGACAGGGAGCTGAGCACACATTCACAGGAGTCTTACCAACAACCCCTGCCATTCCCCTCCCCAGCTTCTCCCACCTTGCAGAGCTCACCCCACTGTGATGGCGCTGGAAGCAGACGGGGACCCAGGATCCCTCCCGGGCACCCTTGGGCACTGAGCAGTGTGTGCCCTGGCCTGTCTGCCCAGGGCTGGCAGGGTGCATTGGCCTGACCACATCACAGGCCCAGGCTCGGGCTTGGGTTCAGGCAGGCCGCCCACCCCTTCCCTGTTTGCTAAACTCCCTTCCTTTACCTGCCCTGGCTCCAGGAAAGTGGTTACAAGTTGGTCCAGAAACTGCCAGCAGACCATGGCTGAGAAACATGAAAGGGTGTGAGTCACTGGCCGTCTTTGATTCTCCTGACCTTATAAATCTGGCTTTTGAATCTAGCATCTAGCTAGAGGAATCTGGCTCCTCTAGCATCAGGAGCCAAACAGCAGAGAAACTTGAAAATTAAACCTACCAAAAATGCACAGAGAGCCCACCAGCAAGCACGCTGCTGAATCCTCCCAGAGGTCTGGAACCATCAGAGGGGCAGCAGGCAGAGGGGAGCTTCCCACGCATGCCTGGCCAGCACCTCCCCTTGTCCTGGCCAGGAGGCCCCTTTTGTATTTGTTCTTGTTTTTGTCTTCTTATAAAGGCTTGAAGCCTGTGTAAGCCAGACTTCCTGGAAATTCAAGAATTTCTACAGCATGAAGATTCAAGGCAGGGCAGTTAGATCAGCTCCCTATTTGAGGAGAAAGACTTGACTACAGCTGAGGAGAAACTCCCTCAGAGGAGACAGTTGCTGTGACAACAGCCCATTGCTCCAAAGAAGAGCCCAGCATTCAGGATCTGTGTCTCCTCGCCAAGAGTGCTGGGGAGATGTGCTACCTGAGGGAGAACAAGGTATAGAGGGGGATTTCAGTGACGGGGCAACAGACAAAATGAATTATCCCAGAAATGAACAAGTGCCGTCTTCATGGCAGCCTGTATGCTGCGGCAGTGCATCAGGACCAAAGTGAAGAATACATTTCCAAAGATGGCAACATAGCAAAGACAGTGACTGGAAGCAGCTATGGGTAGGGGTGCCACAAATATTCCCTGACTGCCAACTTTCACCTACTATCATGCCCACAGATCAAGGTGGTTATCAAAAGTCACCATGATCTTGCTGACTTACCTTGCTATCTGTCTTACCCCACTGAATGGTAGGGACCTGAGAGCCTGAATGTATCCTCACTTTTGAGAGCAATACCCAGAACACAAAAAGTAGTGCTCAAAAGATGCTTGACTGATGAGTGAGCGAGTGAACATGGTATCTTGGTCTGCTCAAGTTGCCTTAACAAATTACCAAAGACTAGGTGGCTTAAACAACAAACATTTATTTCTCATAGTTCTGGAGTCTGAGAAGTTTAAGATTTAGTTGCTAATCAGTGTTCATTTCCTGGCTTGCATTTGGCCACCTTCTCATCATATCCTCACATGACACAGAGAAAGAGAGAGAGAACATAAGCTAGAACAAGCCCTCCAGTGTCTCTTCTGATAAGGGCACTAATCCCATCATGAGGACCCCACCCTGATGACTTCATCCAAATCTAATTATATTCCATCTCCAAATACCATCACCCTAGGGGTTAGGGCTTCAGCATGAATTTAGAGGGAGGAGGATACAGCTCAGTCCTCAGCACACAGTTCTCCCCTCAACTATAGCAAGCCAAGTACCATCCACTCCACTTAACAGAGGAAGGAAGTGAAAGCCCAGATATGTCAAGTTCACCCAGCTAATCAGCAGTAAGCCTGGGCTTCAAAACCAGAACTCCTGACTCCAATTCCCACAATGCCTAAACTAGCAGAGCTATAAAACTCTCTTTATCACTTCTCTCCTCCTCTGGGTCCCACCAGAGGAGTTTGGCAGGACTCCTTGGACAATCCCAGGGAAGATGGCCTTGCTTTCATCAACTTCAGTCTGAAACCAACAGGACACTTTCTCAAACTGCAGGAATCTTTCTTTGTACCTTTTTCTTAAAAGCAATCCCCAGCGGGCCTGGGGCCTGCCTGAAAGGTGATTTGAGTCTGTCTTCAGCGTCCCCGTCAGCTGTCGCCAGTCACAGCACCCTAGGAATGATGAAGACTCCAGTTCCTGAAACCAACACACTGTTGGTAGCAATCTTGATGTTCAGAGAGTGGGTCTGGTTGGCGATGGAGAGGATTAATTAGATAAATACCTAACTTTAAGAGATATACAATGACTTAACTAAGATTATGAAGAAGTTGGCTGGGTCTCTCCAAACTAGTCTTAGACACAGCCCCATTTCAGGGGGGAACTACCCGGATGTGTAACAGGAATTCAAAAAGAAAGAAAAAAACGAGCAAGGATCCCAGAGAGAGGAGAAAAGTATGTTGTGGTGTTTCAGGTATTTCAGATTAATATACACGGGAGAAGCATTTAGAGGCATGAGGAACTTTCCACAGGCTCTCCCAACACAAGCACAAGTAATCATCCCCTTTCTTCCCCCATCCAGCTGCGACTGCTTGCCAGTTGGTCACATTCCCTCTCAATTAAAGGCACCTGTGCTGTGCCGAATTCTCATCATAGAACCCAAATCTCTGATATCACAGGGATGTTGTGTAAGATCCAGCTAAAACAGCTCATCCTTGAAATCCCTAGAATCAGACGGTCACATACACACAGCCTCCCAACACCATTCTTGCCACGGCTACTAGCAACCCCCAGCTAGAAAGGCAGTGGCTCTACATCCCCTTTGAGTGGGGCTCCCTGAGAATCTGGGACATCCTCAAGCATTTGTCACTGAGTCTTGCATTGTTCTGGGGATTCTCACCCTACAGAGAAACAAAGAAGGGCATCAGCCATTGGGGTCCCAAGCCCTGGCTGGTGTTTTATTAACAGTACTTAATTTTCCCTGTAATCCTGCAAAACTTCCCTTTTCACAGCTGGAGAAATCAAAGCTCAGAAAGATAAAGTTTTATATCATGAAGATAGCTAAAATTCTGACCCCAAACTCTTGCTTTTTTCATTAAACCAAAACTATTTCCTAATTCAGCATTCTACTATACTTCAAGCTGAAAATACGTAGCTTTCTATTCTCCAAAATAAAAACTGACCATATTTACTTTGGACTAGGAAATGAAAAATTTTATAAAACTGAATCACAAATAATATTTAAATCAAAAATTAGGGTGAAAAGTCAAGGGCAAGTGCTAAGACCTTCATCTCAATGTAAAAAGAACCCACACAGACAAAAGACTGAATGCTTTAGCATATGCTCAGAAAAATCAAAATGTTAATCTTTGCCAAAACCAGCCATCTCCCTGGCTCTCGGCAGACAGAGCCAGGGTAGAAGTGGGTCCCTGAGGCTTATCACTGTAGCCTCCTCGCACAGGGCTGTGACCTCTGCAAAGGCTGACCTTTCTCACTACCATGTACAGAGAATTCAGGATTTCCCCTAAATCAGTGGTTCTCAGCCTTTCTAATGCCATGGCCCTTTAATACAGTTCCTGTGGGTCACAACCCACAGGTTGAGAACCGCTACCCTAAATGGAAAGCATTATTACACTCCAATATACTGTGTAGAGTGGAAAAGAACAACTGCTTGGAATGAGGGCCAGTATCCTCAAGTTGAACATAACCAGGGAACAGGCATGGGGCAAACTTGCCCATCCCATGTCTCATTAAAAATTTAATAAATGAGACATTTATCCAAAGGATTCCTGGTAGACAAAGGTAGGATGACCTGGTAGATTTTCTACTAAGTGGTCCAGTCCCACAGACACGCTGAGGAGTTATCAGGACTACAAAATGGTCTCATTCTACCGAAATGCATCTAAGACAGAAATAGACACCAAAATGCAAAGGCACTAAATTACAGAGAGAAGCATAAGTCCACCTGCACCCAAATCACCTGTGTCAGCATGATCTGCGTTACTCAATCCCTATGCCAGCGACTCAGGAACTCAAATCCTGACCTGCAGCTACTTTATTTATTTGCCGTGAGCCATCCACGTCATAAAGACCAGAAACGCTTGAAACCTCTATGATCAGCACATTCGTGGTAGGAGGTCCAAGTGGGAAAGCAGATTGCAGCAAAAGACGGCGTGGTGAACAGGACATCAGAGCAAAGGTGATTCAGCAAATCGAAAGTTTAAAGGCATCCACCCTGGTGAGGATTGCTCACACAGAGCTGTCTGGCCAGAACATTGGCAATCCCCTTCCCACCCAGTCCTGCAGAGTTTCTGAGGCCAGAAATACTCCTGGAGAGCTTAGTGCAATTTCTCTCCCCCACACAAAGCACGATGACACCGCCACCATTTCTCCTCTTTTATGTCTGGCTGGCCTTCTTTGAGGGCCACTGTCTTCGGATGCATCAGTGCATTTGATCAGACTATAGTCCAGGCCTTTTGGCCCCGGAATCTTCTCTCTTTCCAGTGGCTTGTTTATCCTACTCTCTGCCAGTACCCATGGCTTCCACAGAGACAGCTCAACTTCCTAAGGTCAGGGTTCAGTTTAGGCCCCCAAGAACCGATAAGAGTATTCTCACACAACGGAAGCAACTCTTGAACAATGTACTTTGGACTTGATCTGTCTAGATAAGCAAAACAAAACGTCTATAGCTTACCACCTTGGCAAGGAGGTGTCTTTCGTGAAATTCTTGGCAGCTCCAAAAGAGATGCAAAATGATCATGGTTTAAACGAGGTAGAATTTTCCTTGTACGTAACAGTCTGAGTATAAGCAATCTAGGGCTGACACAGCGGCACCCAGGCTTTCCCTATTTTGTTGCTCTTCTACCCACAGGCACTGTCCTTATCTGCACAGTCTAAGATGTCTGGTGATGATGTCCACATCTATCACCGGCAGTAGTACAGAGAATAAGGGAAGTTCTGCAGAAGCCCCCTCCCTTTAAAGTCATGACCGTGAATTTACACCCAACACTCTGCCCATTCCACAGCCCAGACAGTCTTTCTTTCTTTATTTCTTTTTTGAGACAGTCTCACTAATGTGCTGTGGCATTAGCTGACGCTTGGGCTTCAGCCTCCCAAATAGCTGGGACTACAGGTGCCAACCACAACACCTGGCTATTTTTTGTTGCAGTTGTCATTGTTGCTTAGCTGGCCCAGGGCTAGTTTCAAACCACCAGCCTGTATGTGGCTGGTGCCGTAACCACTGTACTATGGGCGCCAAGCCCCCAAACTTATTTCTAACTATAAGGCAGACTTTCACTAGTCTTAGCTGAGCTGCCTTCTACCTTCTATTTCTACATAAAAATGGAAGAATAGCTATTATCTCTGCCCAGCTACTCCGATTTCTCTTTGTCCTATTTCCATTATTTTCCTTTTAAAGTCATCTTGCTTCATAGTTCTTTAATGAGGACAGTTATGGCCTGGTATTTAGATGTAAAATACGCTGAATTACTGAGAGTAAAAATGCTGTATGGGGCTGTAATCCCAGCACTTTGGGAGGCTTAGATGTGAGGATCACTACTTGTAGCCAGGAATCCAAGACTAGCCTGGGCAGTATAGTGGACCCCATCTCCACAAAATTAAAGAAAGTTAACCTACTGTGTGCCCTGGCTACAAAGGAGGCTGAGGCAGGAGGATCCCTCGAACCCAGGAGTTTGAGGCTATAATGAGCTATCTGGAGAGGATGCTCTTTCTCTATTTGGGCCAGATGTTAATTTTTGTCTATACATGTTCCAGTTTATATAAATTATTGTTTCTCTGTAACTAACTACAACATAGCATTTGCTTTCTTAGCTAAAATCTTCAGACAGTATTTGCTCCTGAAAGAGAGTCATTTCTATGCTCAGCACTCAAGGACCAAAGCATATATCTTCCCTGTAAGAAGGCAACTCCATTATCATACATCTCCTCCTTCCCTCCCAACCATCAGTGAATGCCCTGTACTGTTTTTAGCTAAAAGAGAAATCTCAGAGCTCTTTAAAAATAAATGAAATGAAAATGAGACATAATTATGTATGGTTACAGCCATAACCATAGGGTTGGTTGGTATAAATGTTGCAATATTTTATTGGTTCTCATCAGCTTCTCATCTACCACATGAAACATTTTTGTTAATTTCAAACCCTTCTCCTCAACCCCAGTTACTACATAATCATCCTAACCATTGTTCCCAATGGACAAGAAGGGAGTTTCTTCATGGCATCCAGAGAGAAGGGCAGGGAGTCTGAGCTGTGTCTGTTGACACACTGTCTTTTGTTGGGGCAGTATAAGCATCTAAAGTGGACTATTTTAATATTAGTTCCAGCTTTTTCGTGCCTCAATAATTGGCTTAACGCTCTGTGTGGCTTCATCCACGAACATGCCACATTTCAAAGTACGTAAGACAAGAGCAGTGAAGTGTTGATTCAGTTTGAGGAAATTGAATCTCCAAATTTTATTCTCTTGGCCCAGTTGGATTCTATTAGCCAGAGATGTTCTTTCAACAAAAAAGTATTTGTCCCTCCCCATTGTAAAATCTATCCAATAAAAATGTTTAACCAAAGAACAGAGGAAACTAGCTCTAGCCTGAAAGAAAAAAAAAAATAGATGAGGTTCCCCATAAAATCCCAGAGTGAAGACTCTCCGTGTTAGTGCAAAGGTCACCCTCCTTCCATAGAAGCTTCTGAAAATGTACTCCTATCTTCCAAATGGAAACTGTACAGACTTTCTTTCAAAAATAAAATGCCCTCCATGAAAGAGTATGTGCCCAGAGTTGGTCAACAAAACGATCATTTCTGGGTTGGTCAGCCCATGTTTGAAGACTGTAGGCTGGAAAGACCCCAGAGGTCTAAGGGGGGCACTTCTGCCCCCAAGGAAAGACCAAATCCAAGCCAGAGACTCTTGGCCCTGTTTTAATAGCACGTAGGAACCTCAGAGTGTTGGAAAGAAAAAGAAAACAAACAGCTGAAAAATCAGCTTTTTCTTCTCCCTCCTTCAACTTTTTTGAGTTGAGAAAGAAAAAAACTCCTCCAATGTTTTACAAGGTCTTTAGTCCTCTAAACTTGCCAATTAATAATTTTACACACAAATCAACTTGCTTGTCACACAGTGGTAATTTCTTAAGCTAACAATGACATTTCGGAGCCATAAAGATAAGTCTTGGGAGTTTCTTTGGTTTCTATGTTGTACAAATTCAGAGTTTCACCATTACCATGTGTTACACACATTGCAATACCCCACATCATCTAGTAATGCCAAATCCAGTCAGGAAAAATTATTTCATTTCTGCTATGTGCCAGACACCATGCTGGAACCCAGGGATAAAACAGGAAGCAAGTGAAGTCATAGCCTGTACCCTCATAAAGCTCCCAGTCAGAAGGAATGGGCTACTGGGCAGTAATTACATGAAAAATTCATTTTTTAAATTTTCCTATTTATCCTAAACCCAAAATCAATTTGAATCTACTTTATACTAACAAGTCAACTGGCAGGTGATGCTTTTTTTGTGGAAGTAGCGTCCCATGCCAGTGTGCACTCAGGGAAGGGTATAATAAGTGAAATCTAGCAGAGGCTGTCCATGACACATCTATTGCCTGCTTCCTTACCATTCTGGGGCAGCTGTCCAGCTTCCAACAGCCAGCCTGCATCTCTTTGCCTGAGGGTTTCCTCCATCCACTAGACCCTCTCTGTGGATAATTAACACCCACCACCAGCAGCAGCCCTCAACCAAAGACTGCCAGGAGGTGATAGATAAATACCCCAGCTCCCTCACCTCTCTGGTTGCTCTCCTCTTGGCTGCCTGGCCTGTAGGACCCAGGTGTGTTTTCCACACTGCCCTCCAAAGCTCCCCAGTGAACTAATCTCCACTTACACACTCTGGTAACTTGCTCGTAAAGCACCCTTTGTTGGCTGCCTTCTCTTTCCATCTCACTTCCTCACTCTCCTGCAGGGTTTCCTGGAATCATTTCCCAAACAACTTACTTGCACTCAAATGCTTCTTTCAGGTCTGCCTCTAAGACATTTCAAAGAGTCTACCTCATAAACAGAATTTTTTCCCAAGAGGACAAAAAAAAAAAAATGGCCAACAATGAAAAAATGCTCACTGTCCCTGGTCATCAGAGAAATGCAAATCAAAACCATTTTGAGATATCACCTAACCCCAGTGAGAACAGTCCACATCTCAAGGTCCCAAAGTTGCAGGTGCTGGTGTGGGTGCAGAGAAAAGGGAACATTTACCAATGGTGGGACTGCAGACTAAAGCAGTCTTTTTGGAAACAAGTATGGAGAATCTTCAAAGACCTAAAACTAGACCTTTAATTTGATCCCACAATTCCATTCCCAGGCATCTATCCAGGAGGGAAAAAGTCATTTTACCATCAGGACCTTTGCACATGAATGTTTATAACAGTTCAATTCACAATTACAAGGAGGTGGAAACAACCCAAGTGCCTATCAACCCACAAATGGATTATAAACTGTGGCATACGTATGCCACAGAATACTATATAGCCTTAAAAAAGATGGAGACTTTGCATCTTTTGTATTGAAAACTGGAAGGATTTGGAGAACATTTACTTAAGTATCCCAAGAATGGAAAAGTACATCCCTTGTACTCAATACTAAGTTGAAACTAGTAGATTAACCACTATAGGCCCACATGAGAGAAAAATACAATTAAATTCAAGAAGGGAGAGAGAGTTCATCTAAGTTCCTACCTAAAGGGTACAATGTGGGGTACTTGGTACACTTCCTGTGTGAAGGACACAACTACAACTCAGACTCTACCTTCCAAATGTAAACATATGTTCACTTATATTAATCGAAATTTAAAAAAATAAAGAGTCTGCCTGGTACACACTGCACTTTTATAAAATCATCTTTTATCAGTGGTTTCACTGTTTCATTTTTCTTATTTATTATTGTTCTTTCCCTTCAAAAAAAGAAAAGTGGGAGTATCTCCCATGCATGGTTGAGTCATTTTTATTTTTGCTTTAATAAATGCAAGGGGTACCAGTGTAGCTTGATTGTATATCTATATTGTACACTGGTAAATTCTGGGCTTTTAATGTAATCATCACTCAAATTGTGTGCATTGTACCTACTAAGTCATTTCTTATCCCTCAAGTGAGTTTTTTAAGTTCTCAATGGGACCAAATAACATGGCCTTTTTCCTCTGAACCACCATGTCATAAAATTTGCCATCATAGCAACTTTCCACATCTAATAAGTAAAAGGCAGGATTTTTTCACATGAACTCAGATATCCGGTTTTTCCATAAAATGCTGTGCTGCTCTACAGTGTCTGGCCATGCTGAGCCACCATCCCCCTGGGCTCTGATCAGCCAGAGTCACCTCGGTACATTTATATCATAGAACGTATATGAAACCAGCTAGTGTGATAACTTTGGCACATCTACCTCAAGTGCAGAAATAAATTTAGAGTCATTCAAAGCCATTAGAAATATTAGCTCCTACATAAGAAAAGCGGGCTTAATAAAATCCTGCCTCAGTGGAAACCAGTTCTTTGGTCCATGTCTGCCCTTCTGAACCATAATTACAAAATACCTAGGATGGATACAACAGAGCCAGGAACTGGAGCTGACTCAAACTGTGAACCCAAAATTCAAAAGAATCACACCCAGCACTGAACTGAAACAAAATACTGTTTTTTTCTAAATTGTGGGCTCATTCAAAAAAGATTTCTATGAAAACCAATAAAACCCTGCTGAACTAATATGAGCTCTAACTGAAGCAATATTTCCTAAAACAGGCTTGGCGCCTGTAGCTCAAGCGGCTAGGGCGCCAGCCACATAACACCAGAGTTGGCGGGTTCAAATCCAGCCCAGGCCTGCCAAACAACAATGATAACTATGACCAAAAAATAGCCAGGTGTTGTGGTGGGTGCCTATAGTCCCAGCTACTTGGGAGGCTGAGGGAAGAGAAACACTTAAGCCCAAGAGTTGGAGATTGCTGTGAGCTGTGATGCCATAGCACTCTACCCAGAGCGAAATAGTGAGACTCTGTCTCAAAAAAAAAAATTTTTCTGGGCGGCACCTGTGGCACAAGGTGTAGGGCATCAGCCCCATATACCAGAGGTGGCAGGTTCAAATCCAGCCCGGGCCCGCCAAACAACAATGACAACTACGACCAAAAAATAGCCAGGCGTTGTGGTAGGCACCTGTAGTCCCACCTACTTGGGAGGCTGAGGCAAGAGAAACACTTAAGCCCAAGAGTTGGAGGTTGCTGTGAGCTGTGATGCCATGACTCTACCCGGGGCAAAATAGTGAGACTCTGTCTCAAAAAAAAAAAAAATTTCTGGGCAGCACCTGTGGCTCAAGGGTGTCGGCCCCATATACATTAAAATATTACTTATCTCTTACAGTAAATATCTTTAAAGGTCTTTATATTTTTATTCTGGTTATTCTGCATCTCAAAACTGCAGGCAACATATTTCAAGCAATAATTAACTCTTTCAAAGTCTAGCAGACACTGCTAGTTGCCTACCAAATACCCATACCCTCCTGTTTCTTTAACAAAACCCTGATTAGTTCAAGGAGATAGGTGGTTGGTTTCATGGGAGATGTTTTAAAAAGCAAGTTACTAAATTTCAAACTATGGGCTCGGTGCCTGTGGCTCAATCGGCTAAGGCGCCAGCCACGTACACCTAAGGTGGCAGGTTCGAATCCCCAGCCCGGGCCCGCCAAACAACAATGATGGCTGCAACCAAAAAATGGCCAGGCGTTGTGGCAGGCGCCTGTGGTCCCAG
>CAUYQV010101921.1:0-20985 GCA_963574575.1 Galagoides demidoff
TAAGGTGGCGGTTTCGAATCCCCATCCCGGGCCCACCAAACAACAATGATGGCTGCAACCAAGAAATGGCCAGGCGTTGTGGCGGGCGCCTGTGGTCCCAGCTACTTGGGAGGCTGAGGCAGGAGACTCGCTTGAGCCCAGAAGTTGGAGGTTGCTGTGAGCTGTGATGCCATGGCACTCTACCCAGGGGGACAGCTTGAGGCTCCGTCTCAAAAAAACAAACAAAAAAAAAACTGCACTCCTTTTCAAAGCCTTTCCTTCCTTTGTCTGTAGCTTTCTACCATTGCTCAAGAAACATTCAGCCCTCTTGTGTTTGTATGCTCACAAGTCCCGCCCAGAGGTATACAGCGAAAAAGACAGCAACTTTAGATTCTGAGGGCCACTGAGTTCGAATCCAGCTCCACCTCTGACTGCAGCCGTGACCTTAGATAGGTTTTTTAACTTCCTCTGGACTGGGGGTAACTATTTTTTTCCCCACTCATGGCGTCCCTGTATTAATGAGATAATTTCGTAGACTACCTAGACCAGTGCCTGGTTTACTATAAGCACCCAAACACCAGAGGGCATCTATTGGGCTGACCCCGTGGTGAAAAATTACCTCTTGGGGGAATTCTGGGTTAAACAGCCAAAATAACTCGCAGAATTAAAGTGGGGTAACTCTCTCCTTCCCATAACCTCAGAGTATTTCAAATGCCATCCGTTGCCTCCCGCCGTTTTCTCAGATCATAGATCCTCCTGTCCCTAAAAACCTTTGAACGGCAAAAGGAAACCCGGAGGCGGCGCAAAGTCACCTCCGAGCAGCCCCCCACATACCCTGATTGCTGGGGTGGGTGTCAGAGAAGCCGCCGGGCCAGCCGGGCTCAGCACGGTGGACCGCTCGGGGCTCGGTGGACTGCGTGGGGGAAGGAGGAGGAGAGAGCAGGCGGCGGAGGAGGGCAGAGCAGCCGAGAGGAGGGAGCGGGGGCGGGAGGAGACACATGCGCGCTGCCGCCGCCGCCGCAGTCCTTAGCTTCCCGGGGACAGGAAACCTTCAAGACCGAGCTGCCAGTGTCGCCTCCCGGGCTGCCCCCCTCTTCCACGCGCCTGCTCGAGCCCCCTTCCCTTTCTTCCACGGTCTTTGAGTGGAGCACTGCGGGGAGACAGCCCGAGCTGCGGTCTTCCCCTACCCCGGGAAAGCTGTGACCCCCCCGCAGCAGCGGCGGGGCGGGGTGGGGGACCCGGGAGAAGATGGCGACGCCGGGAAGCGAACCCCAACCTTTCGTCCCTGCCCTCTCGGTATCTACTCTGCACCCACATCATCATCCTCACCACCACCACCACCACCATCACCAGCACCACGGAGGAACCGGAGCCACCAGCGGGGCGGGAGGCGGCAGCGGCGGCAGCGGGGGCTTCAACCTGCCCTTGAACCGGGGTCTGGAGCGAGCGCTGGAGGAAGCGGCCAACTCCGGGGGGTTGAACCTTAGCGCCAGGAAATTGAAGGAATTTCCTCGGACTGCGGCCCCCGGGCATGATCTCTCGGACACGGTGCAGGCAGGTGAGAGAGGGCCGAGGGGTAGGGCAGTGGGTGTGGGTGTCTGTCTCAGTGCTGTCTGTCATGCCTTCCTGGACGCGGTGGCGAGAGAGCTGGCCTCGCTGGGGGGACATGGATCCGCGTTCGCCAGAGGAAGGGACACGCATTGACGCGGGAGAAGCGGGCGGTGCAGCAGGCACGTTGGCCGCAGCCTCGCCCGGCTGGTCAGTACCAGGAAAGCGTGGGTTCGCCGGGCCGCTGTGCCCGGGAGAGCGCGGGTCTCTCGCTCCCCACCCTGTGGCGGCGGCGCGGGCAAATGACTACGGGGCTGAGACTTGCGGGCGCTCAGTGGAAGTGGGAGGTTTCGGGCGTACGAGTCGGCTTCCTGGGCCCTGCGCCGGGGCTGAGAACCCGAGCGCCAACAGCTGCTTCTGCGCCTCCAACCAGTTCAAGTCTTTCTTGCATCGAGGCGTCGCCCCTCCTGGTGGGGAGGCCCAGACAAAGGTGGCACGCCCTCGGCCGAACCGGGGGCATCGGCGCGGTGCCTCGAGGCTGGCTCGGCCGCCGCGCCGTACGATCCGGCGACTCGGTGCCGCCCGCGAGGTGCCGCGGCTTCCTCTTCCTGCGCCTGTGCGAGGAAGGAGCCGCAGGGATTGTAGTGACCCGAATCCGCTGTGGCTTTGGAAGCGATATGCTCGCTACTTCCTAGCCTTTCGCAGACCGCCCACACAGTTTGGTTTCTGCTGCTGAGGCTACCTGCTTCTCAATAACCCAGCCTTTGCCCGGGCCCGGGAAAGGACGGCAAGGCATAGTAAAAGAAAAGTAATTAACACGAGCTGGTTTTCCTCTGTGAGCCTGGCAAGTTGTAACTCGCGCCAATGAGCAGCGTAACTTTTTCAAGTTATGTCATGTGTTGACATATTTCTGAAACGTCTGCCTTCTGTTTGGAGTTGGAGTTGCAGGAGTGCGATCTATAAACAGAAAGGAGCGTGGTGGAATGGGATTTGGGCCTTGGGGTCTGTACAGTACTGACTTCATTTCCAACCATCCTGTACAGTTTTAGCTCATTGGGGAAGGATTTGTATCCCAGCTAGCAGAGCAGTGGGTGGACTGCAGAGCAGTGGGTGGACACTTTTTGGAGCCACTGCCCAGACTTCTGGACTGTCATTGCCTCATGGGCTGAGTGTCAGGCCCCTGGACCCGGATGGCTTGACTCCCAGCACAAAATCTCCCAGTTTCCTCTTGTAGAGGAAGAAGGGGGTGGGCAAAGGAGCCGGTAGGTTTTTGGAAGATAGGTTTCCAATGCCTTTTTTTCCTTTAAAGCAATAAACATTTATTTAGAGTCCTGGTGAATATTTAGATAAGAGTTCTGAGTTCCCTGGAGGCAAAAGAGCTCTCTCGGGTCATTAAACTTTATAATTTGGATTTGGGGACAGTCAGGAGTGGGAAAGAAAGAGGGAATTTCCAGAGCTCAGCTCTCAACAGCTGGGGAGTCTCTTTTGATAGGACCTCTAAGTTACATCTTCTCAAGTGGAAGTTATTCCAAGAATTGTTTGAATCATACTTAAAAAAAATCTGTTACTGTACTTCCTCATGGAGTGTACCACAAGCTATGGAATGGTTAGGTATGACTGCAGAAAATAGAGCTGGCATGACCAGCGATAATATGTGTTTGTACAGTTCAGTGTGTGTGTGTGTGGGCGGGGGATGGGGGTGGGGGGGCTTCCACGTTCTTCTACTCGGTTATGCTGATGGTTCTTTCTAGAGTTAAGTCTGCTGTGTTGGCATTTTTTGAGAAGACCACTGCTTTTAAAAGCAGGGACCACATTGTTTAGCTGAGACCTTGCCCCTTGAAGTACATGCTTAAAAATATCTCTGTTCTCTCTCTCGGCTTGTTTATGGCTAACTTAAGTTGTGAGATTTGTAGGTTTTTAATTATGAGCTCCCTTGCACATGCTTAATGCTCAGAAAAATCTCATAGTTAAAACAAAGAGACTTAATTCTCATATAAAATGCAGTATTAATTGGGGAAGAAGTAGAAGGGTATCACCTGAGGTCGTAGACACTTAGACAACCCCATCAAGAGAGAAATATTTAGTGTAGCCAGTTATTTTACATGGAATTTGAATACCCAAATGTATTAAAGATTTGGTTCTGCAAAATATCTTTGCCTCAGTCAGAAGCTGGGTGTAAACCATAGGCATCCTTTTCTTTGTTCTGAAGAAATATTGAGTTGAACACAGACTCTTATTTGGAAGAGCAAAAAGTTAAGAGTTAAAATTACTCCAATGTGCATAGTGCTGACATTTGCTACATATTAAGAGTTCAAGTAGAATTAAAGGTATGATTAGTAACATACATAATAAAGATGGGGGTTTCTCCTGGACTCAACATTGAGTTTAAGAATCTCTCTTAAAATCAGAATGCAGTATGAAGATCCTTAAGACCTTAGATATAGAGTGTGCGAAACTGTTTTAAGACAGGGAGTGATAATAGCAAGCTTTTTCTCATTGTTAAGTTGCATAAATACAGGCCATTTGGTTTATGTCTTCCAAAAAGCCACCTATGTAGAACCGAAACAGCATTAAGACCGAGATGTAAGCGGTAGATATCTCAGTTTTCACTCGGTGCACACACCTTATTCATAGTAAAAACCTTGCAGGCTTTCACTTTTAGCCTATTAATTTACTTATACTTGAGTCCAAGTAAATTTTGTTGTCAGATTCTAGTTGTTTAATATGTGAGATGTGGAAAGAAAGACCTATCCGCATAGGTCTGGTGGCACAGGTGTTACTAACAGAAAGGAAAAAACAAAAGAGCCGTGATTAGCACTTGCTGGGCATACTTCACTATGTGCCAAGTGCTTTATCTGTGTTATTTCACTGACACCTCACTAGGAACCTCAAATCCTCATCAATGGATGGGGAGAATGAGATGGAGACAAATCAGGTAATACGTTCAAGGTTATGCACTTATTGAGACAGTGAAGCAGGGATTTGAACCCTGACAGCCTCACTTTAGCATTCCTGTTCTTGACCATACTCCTACTCAGCAGAGGTGCAGAATCTGGGAAGGTTTCTGGAGGTGCATTCATCTGGCATTCATTCCACAGGTAGCAACTGAGCTCCACTGAGTGCCAGGCACTGATCTGGGCACGCAGAGCACAGCAGTGACCAGAAGACAATCTCTCTAGCCCTTCTTACGGCTTTTCATTCTAATTGGAGGGGAGATAAATTAAGCAATGGAATTTGCAGGATGAGTAGGAAGAGTTATAGGCTAGATATAACATCTTCATTTTAGGAGTACACAAGCTGCTTTGTATTGACTTGAGGTGGCTTGTAGCAAGACCACAGATGATGACTAGTAATAAATATAAACTGAAGCATCAAATTGGGCCCAATGAGTAGAAGTACACAAATATGTACATCAGTTAAACAAACTTCTTTTTTAGTGCTGATTTAGTAAGTAGTACCGTTTGGATGAAGAAGTTTAAAAGAGTATTGTGTGACTAAAATAAAGGACTGGAAAAAGGGAATAAAAAGAAAGTGTCTGTCTTAGGCTGAATGCAGAGGGTTCTAGAACAAAAAGCAAGCCTTTAGACTTAATATGCAGGACACTCTTTGAAAATTATTAAGGAAAGGGTGGAGTGTTTCATTGCCAATATCCTTCTGAGGGGGCTGGGTAAGCAGGAAAGACTGTGGGAAATGAAGAGCTTATCCAGGCAAGGATATAGAGGGTAGTATAAAAAATGCCCAGTTATGGGCTCGGTGCCTGTGGCTCAAGTGACTAGAGCGCCAGCCACATACACCTGAGGTGGCAGGTTCGAATCCAGCCTGGCCCTCCAAACAACAATGACGACTGCAACCAAAAAATAGCCAGGCATTGTGGCAGGTGCCTGTGGTCCCAGCTACTTGGGAGGCGGAGGCAGGAGACTCGCTTGAGCCCAGGAGTTGGAGGTTGCTATGAGCTGTGATGCCACGGCACTCTACCCAGGGGGATAGCTTGAGGCTCTGTCTCAAAAAAAAAAAAAAAACCCAGTTATGTGTGAGAGTTCTGTAGGAGATATGCACAGTATAAAATAAGACAGAAATTCATGAGATACTAAGTAACAGTCCCACAAAGGCACTGGAGCCACAGAGTGGGTCGAGGTGAGTTGTCAAGTAGCACTGATGGACATTGTGTGCAGAATTCAGAGGAGAAGGTCATTTTGGTGAAGCTGATTAGGAAAGAGTTTGATAGCAGAGGTAGGATTTGGGTCAGGTTTTATGTCATGGATATAGGATTTGGACAGAAGTGTCCCTGAATATTCTGTGTGGTTGGAAAGATGGTTCCCACATGTGGAGTGAGAACATGAAAAGTCTAAGTGAATAAAAGAGAAGAGAAGAACATTTAAACTTGTCCTTTGGGTCTTATCTTCCTACCCTACTTCCACCTATGGAGTGTGGGTAACAGAGCACGGGGCTCCTACCATCTTTTTATTGAGGGCTGTGGATAAGGTTGAGGTCTGAGATTTGTCAGCCTCTGGGACTAGTGCTAGACTGTATGAGCTAGCTCTCTTGAATGTCTGTACAGGCTCAAAGAATCTTCTCTGAGTTGGTGAGCAGGCTTATCTCCTGAAGGCTGACTTCCCCCACCCCACTTCCATCCTATAGCAATAGAGTCCTTGGGATGTTAGCACTCTTTAGTCATTGGAGTTCACACAGACTTGATAAAGACATCCATTCATTCTCAACAACATATTCTGCTTCATGATGGTGGCCTCAAACTCTTGGAGTCAATAGATCCTCCTGCCTCAGCCTCCTGAGTAGCTGAAACCATAACCCTGTTCCACTATGCCCTGCAAATTTGTCTATTCTTTATAGAGCAGGGGGTTTTGCTGTGTTGCTCAGGCTGGTCTTGAAATCTTGGCCTCAAGTGATCCTGCCTCGGCCTATTAAAATGCTAGGACTACAGACATGAGCCACCTCGCCTATCTTACATTTATTTTTGAATTTTTTTTTTACTTTTGAGTTAAATTTGTTATATTTATTTATTTATTTTAGAGATAGGGTCTCATTCTGTCAGACTGGAGTGCAATGGTGGGATCACAGCTCAGTGTAGCCTCAAACTTCTGGGCATAAACAATCATCACATCTCAGCCTCCCCAGTTGTGGAGCTATAGGTATGCGTTACCACACCTTGCTAATTTTTTTGAAAGTCTTTTGTAGAGACAGGTTCTCACTGTGATCTCATATTCCTGGGCTCAAGTGATTCTCCTGCCTCAGTCTCATGAAGTTCAGGATTTATAGTCATGAGCTACCTGGACCAGGCAAAATTTGTTAGGTATTGGTGTACCAATCACTCATTGTGGTAGTCACTATCATGTAAATGTCTTTGTTGCATGCGCAGTATTCTAAATACTCCTTCATTCATAAATTGTAAGTCATATCCTTTTCCTTCCTATTATTATTTTTTCTTTTGATCGATTTCTTCCTTGTTGAGGTATAGAGAATTTCTAATAATAAAGAAAAGTTTTAGAGCAACTAAGGTAATATATACAGTGGCTCCGAATCATGTGCACATGTGCTCTTCAACATACGTGTCTGTGGTATGGCAAAAATAGTCTCCGCAAATATATGTGCTATTCCCATTGCTTGCATCGTAGGCTGCTTTATTAAAAAGGCAAGAGCATACTAATCATGCTTCTAGAACAACAGCATAGAATTATAGGCCAGGATATCTCTGGGAATTTTTGGTCTGTGCCAGTTTATAGAGCAACAGCTCAAGGGTTGACCTTCATCATTAAAGTGATTCTCTTACTTGCCTGAGTGAGAATGAGACCCCTGATTCCTAAAACTATGAAAAACCCAGCTGGGCGTCACCATGAGCACCTGTAATCCCAGCGACTTCTGGAGACTGAGGCCTAGGGATGCCCACAGCCTGAGTTAGAGGTTGCAGTGAGCTATGGTGCCATTGCACTCCGCACAGGGCATAGGGTGGGACTCTGTCACAACAACAACAAAGCAAAGAAATAAAAATAAAAAAAATTAAAATGATTCTCTTAGATAGTTTGTTAGTCACTGTACTATCTCACTTGATTTTTGTTGGTGCATGATATCAGGCCAAAACTTAGTATGTCCATCATTTAAAAATTTTTATTTATATTATTGACTGAGTTACTGCGGTGAACTGAAATTTTCCGTTGTATAGTTTGGTAATTCTTTGGTATAGAGTCAGGGGTGTCCAACCTGCTGCCCGCAGGCCACGGGCTGATTTTTGGAGGACTGTTTTGCTTATCTGTGAGTCTGATAACTCAAAAAGTATGTATGGCTGTTTTGTTTTGATCACCAAATATTATGTTTGTGTACTTACTGTGTGGCCCAAGGCAACACTTACTGTTACAATTCACAGCAGAGACAAAAAAAGGTTGGCCCTTTTTGTGAAATCGGTGTTGATGTCAGTCAATTCTGAAGTCAATTTCCGTTGGCCCTCACTCTCCTTCTGGTGTGTAAGTGGACTTTTTCTACCTCAGTACTCAACTTCATCATTGCCTATTTAAACATAAGTTGTTTCCCTCTTTTGTTAGGCTTTTGTATTTCCTCCCCCTTTTTCTTACAGGATGGCCATAAAGTTTGTGTGCAATTTAAAATAATGTACAATTTAAAATTGCACACAGAAACAAAAAAATAAAATTGCACGCGAACTTAACAGCCACCCTGTATACAGACTTTTTATATTTAAACTGGGGAGTGTTTAATTCTTCTTAATGTCTCCTCATAATTATCTGCCTCCCAGGTGTTACAGTGAATGTGTCTTTCCAGACATTTGGTAATTTAAATGGCAGAAGTGCTATTAATTCCACTTAAAGTAGTTTGAGGTTTATCAATCAGCAACTTGTGCTTTTGTTTAAGCCTCACAAAATCCTGTTTGTGAAGCTACTTTCCAGATTTTGTTTAGCTTTTTAGAAAAGTTGAATTCTGTTTGAGACAAATAAGTAGCATCAGTGGAACCTGGCCTGGATTTAGGCACAAAAATTCCATCAATTGTGAACTTTCCAACAATTGTGTCAGTTGCTGGAATTAAGGCAATTTTGTGTTAATTGCAGCAAATCTTTTAAGTTAGACAATTATACTCTTTCATAAAAGTTTTCAGAATATAAGACATAAAACTCAACTATATTTACATATCTGATGCCTTTATTTATGCACAACTGCTGGGAAGCTTGCTACTATTTATTCTTTTGTAGCATGAAAGTTTTTTGCAACAGAATTTTGCTGTGAGACTTCAGATAGTAAGACAAGGAAAAAAAGTCCGGATCCTAAGTAAGACTTAGTTTAGGATAACTAGACCTACTAATATAGACTCAAGCTTGAAATAAGGCCTGTGTTATTCTTCATTTTAATTTAAGAGTTCAGTGATACTGCTTCCATATTCTATAGTAAGAAATAGTACATTTAGAAGCCATCTGTTTCCATTAAGTAATTCAAAAATAGAGTGAGATTGTTTACATGAACAGAAAGTTGACAAACTGTGAGAATTTGGTTTCTCTTTCTTACCCCAGCAATGCAATGGAAGGGAATGCCTTTATTATCAGATTTCTCTATATGTTCGCAGTTTTTTCCCAACTTTATCCTCCTTCATTGGCCACAAGGCAGGATATGGTCAGGGGAAAAAAAAATCAGAGAAGAACAATATATTTGATTAGCATAACAGAAATAGTTCTTTCTTCTTGTTGTTGTTGCTTGATAAGAAATGACTTCTGTGTTAATATGATGTTCATGCCGAGGCAACTCAACTTACTGTACCCAAAAGTCTTACAGAATATTTTTAAGTCATGGGGCCAGGTTATTTGATTTTGAGATCTTCTAGATGTTTGCTTTTCTTTCTTCTGTTGTTTGCTTCCACCTACCAGTCCCTCTGCTGGTGGGGGGCCTGACATGGGTGTGATGTGAAGTGGGAGCCAGCCAGCCACTGTTCTCAACCAAATGCGTAGAAAGAGGCCCCTATCTTAGTTTTTCTAATCTTCTGGCTTCTCACATGGTCTTGCTCTTGACAGCCAACCCCTGCAGTGAAGTGTGCACAGTCTTGCCGGAATGATGTGTTCCTCTATTACTGTTTGGTAAGTTTGGTGTTTATGCCATGCGGTGTGAGCAGTAGCGTCAGGGTGTCTGACCTGATTCCATCAGCTTAGCTCCCATTTAACTCTCTGCAGGCAACAGTGGCAATTCAAAGTTAGCTCCACCAGCCGGCTGCCTGACTGGCCCTTCCTCTTGATTGCCTTCATTTTGCTTTTCTGAGTCATTGACCTCCCATCTCTCTTCCTCCCGGCCCTTGGAAGAGTCTACTGCTCCCCTCTCAGTAGTCCCCAGGCCATAGTCTCTCTACCAACCTCCTTGCAGATAGCAGCACGGAATCCTGGGTAGCCTTAAGACACCCTTGCCTTATTTCCTTATAGCCATTTTCTTTTGTTTTCTTGCCTTCCTTGTTGGTACTTCCCCAGGTTTAAGCTTTCCCCTCCTTCCTTGGCCTGTGAGTTTTGGCTGGACAAGACTTTCATTGATTTTTGTGTATGCTTTCCTGCCTTTCCATGCTAGGCACACATCACGGACTGTCCCCCCTCTGGGTTCCTACTCTTGTTTTTCACAGTTTTGTCCATCGCCTTGTATCTGCACTGAAGCCATGCACTGCTTGTGTGCCGTTTTGCTGGTCTGTCGTTGCTTACACGTGTCTTTTTCCTTCTCAGCATCACACATTGTATGCCATCCACAGACTGGGTGGCTTAAATGACAGAAATTAATTTTCTTACAGTTCTGGAGGCTAGACATTAAGGTGTTGGCAAGTCTTTCTTCTACTAAGGCCTCCCTCCTGGTAGCTGGTGGTCCTCTTTCTGTGCCTTCCAATGGCCATTGCTGTGTCGGCATCCATGGTGTCTTTTTGTGAGTCCAAATTTCCTCTTCTGTTGATGGCAGCAGTCAAATTGGATTAGGGTTCATCATAGGACCTCATGTAACCCTAATTACCTCTTTAAAGGCCCTGGCATTAAATATAGTCACATTTTGAGTGACTTTTAGTTGCTACTGCTTCCAAGGGAATTGCCAGAGTCTCAGTTTAGCCCACAGCACCCACTCACTCACCCTTGCTGTTCCTCCCTCAGCCTGGGTAAACTGACCTTGGACTTTGTATGAAGCTGGCCTTATTGCTGCCCTAGTATTAGGCCAGGGATCTGGCCTGTTTGTTCACTCCCCGGTCATCAAGATCTAACCTGACACTAACTAGCTACCTCCTGGGCCCACGGTTAGAGTCTCAATAAATGTTATTGAGCGCTTGAATGTTCTGCAGAAGGGGGACAGAGCCACATTTATGTTTAAAAATGTATGAGTCTGGCTTGTCTGGACCCTCCTCCTTCTCTCATAGTTTAGAATGCTTTTGGTGGCTGGTGGGTCCCTGGAGTCATTCATTTTTTCATATCAATGCTCGCAAGCATTTGGGAGTAGCATAAACATTGTTACCCCCAGAATAAAATGAGTCATAGTGAATTCTGAAGAAGATGGGCGGGTGTTTTATAAATCCAAATCGTGCTTGAAATTAACAAATAATGAAAAACCAATCAATATTTTTGAGCACCTATCATATGTAAGGAGCTATGTATGATTAAAGAAATGAAAGCATACTTTCTACCTATTCAAAGTGGGTGAGGAGAAAAGAAATCTTATATATTTGAATACTACTTTACACAGATATGTAGTATTCTTATTAACAAATGTCATTTTCAGATAAAGTCTTCTAGCTCTCAGCCAAGGGACCCTCTTACCTCTTTTTCCTTCACTGTAGCTTAGTGGCTAAAAATTGGGTCTCTTGAATCCCAAAGACCAGGATCCCAATCTTGGCTTTATCATGTGTAAACTGAGTCATTTTGGCCAGATAATTTAGACCCTGTGCATCAGTTTTCTCACTTGTAAAATGAGAATAAAAATAGTATTTAACTAGTGGAGTTGCTGTGAGGATAATGACTGTAATAACAACATCTAATATTGTTAAGTACGTTGTGCCATGAATTGGCCAAGCGCTTTATATGCAAATATACTGCAGGTATTAAATATGTGGCATGTATGTGTTACCTCATTTAATGCTTGCTAAGTGTTTGTTGTTAACCAGAGTAGGGACTCGACTCCTATTTATGCCTGTCTATTGTGGCTTGAAGAGGGAGTTTAGGAACCTAGAAACTGCCCATTCCTGTCTCTCCTTTATTTAAAAGCCAAGGACACTGAGGCCCAGAGAGCTTACTTGCTTGGCCAAGGTCACACAGCATCATGGTGGGTGCGGGAGCCCAGGCAGAGTCTCATAGCCTCACATGAAAGGGCTGTTTCTATGGAGCCAGGAGGCTACCCTGGGACAGAGGGAAGACTCAGAGTGGCCATGCAGTAGGCTCCCATGGAACAAAAATGCTGTGAAACATTGAATAACACATGGCCCAAAGCTGGGGAGAATATGATGTAAAACTAATGGTAGTTACAGATTAAACATGTTAGTTTAGGATTTTAGTGCATGCGGTTTGGGGTCAGTTGGCTTCCCAGTACTAAACAGGCCTGCTGGACAGTCCCTGATTCCCAAACTGGGGGCCCACAGAGGTTTTAGTTTAAGAACTTGGAATCCGTATCCCTGTAAAAACAAGGTAGAAACCAGAGGGTTTGGTTCTCCCGCCAACTCACAGCGACCGATTTAACCCTAGCAGACATGGGTCTCTGTGTTGATGGTGGTTTCTTGTTACTTCTTTGGAAAAATGCAATCTCACTTTCTACATGAAATCCTGAATCTGGAGAACATTGTGTCAGGCTGGGAGTGAGGCTTCTTCCCCTTGAAGATAATTCTTTCCTGTTGGGCCATTCTGACCAGGAGCAGAGGGTCCCCACGCCTCTCCCAGGCCCTTCATCAGTGGATCCAGGAGCTGGGTGTTTTTCTCTACTGGTCATAAGTCTACTGGGGACTTGGGGAATCTGCGAGGCCCAGGGGCAGCAGTCCTAGGAGCTGTCCACCCAAGGGACATGGGCCAGGATTTAAACGCCTCTCCAGGCTTGGCGCCTGTGGCTGAGTCGGCTAAGGCGCCAGCGTACACCTAAGGTGGTGCGTTCAAATCCCCAGCCTGGGCCCGCCAAACAACAATGATGGCTGCAACCAAAAAATGGCCAGGTGTTGTGGCGGGCGCCTGTGGTCCCAGCAACTTGGGAGGCTGAGGCAGGAGACTCGCTTGAGCCCAGGAGTTGGAGGTTGCTATGATCTGTGATGCCATGGCACCCTACCCAGGGGGATAGCTGGAGATTCTGTCTCAAAAAAAAAAAACAAAAACAAAAAAAAAAAACCAACACGCTTCTCCACTTAATTTTTATATTTCTTATACATTATTTCCCCAACTTACTAACTTTAGAATTGGAAGCAAGTTTCTGAACCTCTCTGAACCTCAGGTTTGTAATTTATTAGAAACAAAAATGCTCTTGGTCATTGTGGTGATTCATGGTGGTGTATAGCACCAGAGCAGTGCTTGGGTCTGGCACAGAGTGAGCAACTGAAACCTGTCACTTTCTGTCCCTGATTCTCTTGGGGCTCTGTGGCATAGTTTTCTTGAATCAAATAATTCATTGGAGGTTGTCGGCATATCATCAACATGAGGCATAGGCTATGGCGGGTCTTCATCCCAGCTCCACCAAGACAATGGCCAGTACTTCACTTCCCTGTGGCTCAGTTTCCTCATCAGACAAGGGGGGATAATCACAGGATAATTGTGGGGAGGAAACGAATAAATACATCTGTCAAGTGCTTAGGTCAGTGCCTCGCACTGATTTTGCCATTATCATTATTAGAAAGAGATTCATCTTATAAGGCGTAGACAGACCAAATTCCTAGAAATACTGTGACATTAGTAAAGTAACATTAATATCCAGAAAGCTTGGGCACATGTGCTTTCGGTATGGGTAAGCGTTACTTGTATTCTTTTGACAGTCTTGGCACGATGGTAGCATAGGCAGTGTTCATTATTCCACAGTGCACGTGAGAAAACTGAGGCAGGAGGGTAAAGTGATTTTCCTCGGGTTATGCTGCCGGTCAGTGGTGGAGTTGGGACCACATCTTCTGAGTTTTTATGCTGTTACCGTTCCTTCCTCAATCTGACAGTGCTCTCAGGTCTGGTTTGATTTCTACCAGGACAAAGAAATCCGAATGGGGAGTGTGACAAGGAGGAAAGAGCCCAGATTCTCACAGTGGAGAACCAGGGGGTGTATTCACGTGAAGGGTGCTGGGCCCGGCTCTCATTTTAACCATGAGATTGGAAGGGCGAGGAGGCGGGAGGTGGGGTCTCAGAGGAGGGTCTGGGGTGTATCTCTTCACCCTCTGCCAGAATCCTGCCATTGATTTAAGAGCTCTTCTAGATTGAGAAAAAGTTGACCACCTCTCATACTCTTGGCAAAAACCCATTTGTGAATCCTTTTATGTTCTTGGCAACCGCTCAGAAACTGTATATCAAACACTTCTATGAGAAGTGAGAAAATGTCTACCTTGAGGCAGAGCTTCAGAAGTAAATCTACAGATTCAAACGTGTGGCTTGATTTCTCACTGTTTCACTGGCTGCCAGTGTTTGTTTTGAACTTTTTGTAACAGAAGTTATTTCACTGAGAACCCCGAGATAGGGTCAGCATCATCCTGGGGGTACTGATGGGGGAACTGGAGGCCAGGTGGAATTGTGTCAGGGCCAGGTCCTTCAGAACCTTTCCCGTTTAGTCCTCAGAACAACTGTGGGAGGTAGATAGATCCTCTGTTACGGAGAAGGGAATTTATCAGTTAGGTGATCTGAGTACATTTGTAGAGCCAGTAAAGTTGGAGCCAAATTTAAACTTGAACTCTTAGTGAAGAAACGCAGGAACCTCCTCTGCTTTTATGGCACTGAATATTTAGAGCTGGAGGAAAACCAGAGAAAGAGATATTGTGGATGAGAATTAAGCCCAGGGCGTTTTGGCAGATGATCCTTGCAATGGCATAGAGATTTTGGAATCTGTCCCTGAATAAGGACCCAGACGCCCACCAATGTGATTCCCCCTACATATCTGAAAGTGAGCACAGAGGACCAGGCGTATGGGTAGTCCTAATCTTCACCTGCTGGTAATGGCCAGACATTAGTTCCATTCTCAGGGTTGTGTTTTAAAGCAAGTAGCAATTAATAATTTTAAAATTCTTCAAGGTAGGTATCTGTTACTAAAAAATGTAGGTAAAGGGCAGCACCTGTGGCTCAAAGGACTAGGGCACCAGCCCCTTATACTGGTGATGGGTTCAAACCCGGCCCCAGCCAAAAAAAAAAAAAAAGTAGGTAAACATCAGAGTTTTTAGTTTTGGTTAGACTTTTCGCTTTTCTGGTTAGACTTTATAAGTGCATAATCTAATTGACCAAGCTGTTGACATTTTACTAGGTTTTTTTTCCTCTGGTGAGAAATGAATGAATAGCCATTGAGTGAGAGACTAAGTTTATTTTCTAGACCATTTATTTCCTTTGGGATACAAATGCATACATTCTGAAAAGCTGTTTAGGTAATAGGGGTCATTGGTTGGATTTCTAAAAATATGTTTATTTTGTAATAAAGATGCTTCGGTATATTAGTTGCATTTACAGTCGTGTAGATGAAATAGGGCAGCACAAGATTATGGATAAAACCCCAGAAATTTTTGCATATATGCAACTTGAATCTGACTTAAAGGAATCAGTGCAATTGAAGGCAAATAGATCTCTCTTTGTGTGATTCTCCTGAGGAGGTGCAGATGATAATCTCTGCATGCAATTTAAGGCAATTATGTGTTTTTTCCTTGTCTTTAGAAAACCTGGGTAAATCCAAGTTAATTTTACTTGTAGCAGTCATCCCACTGTTACAGGCTTATAATAAACTCTTAGCTATGGTTTTGTTCAGATATTTACCATTAAGACCTTCTTGTAGCTGTGCAGTATTAGGCTATAACCAGCACCTTTTAAATACTGCGTGGGTACAAATATGCCTAAATCTGACTTATTTTACAAAATTCAGTTGCTAGTCATGAAGACTTGCTTTCACCCCCTCCTTCCCCTCCACAGACAATGTCTTTGGCACCAGCATGTTAATGAGACTTAGTGTCTTAATGTGAAATTTGCACAGTGGGAGTTCTGAGATAATGTGCCCTGATAGAGCTGCTAATGTCTGCCTCTTAGGAGGGTGAGTGACAAAGACAGTATCACCCAGCTGAGTGCTCTCATAAGCAGGTAACCTGGGTCTTTCTCAAGTGGTTTTGTAGTTTCTGTGTGTGTGTGTGCATGTGTGTGTGCTCGTGTGCGCTGTCTCATTTCTCTGTCTCAGACGCCTTCTCTCCTTGGGCAGTCTGTTTGTGATTTCATGACACCATATGGTAGATGGCATTGGACGAGCCACGTCACCCTTGGATGTAAGACTTAAACTTTGGGGCGTATCTGCAACATTTTTTCATTTTTGGAGAGAACATAGTAGGTCTCTGTGGACATCAAAAGAGAAGCTCTTAGAGGATGCTCCTGAGTAGTTTGATCTATTTGTTGGGGACAGTCTGGGTTTATATCTCCCTCCTTGGCCTACTTATTAGTAACATCCCCTTTTAACATATCCTGATTTGGGCGATAAGTCAGATGGTCACAGCACACATATAGGATGTGATAGATGGTAAACACTGTCTTTTAAGAATACATGGAAATGGGGACAAGTGAAGTGACTTGCCCATGTCCACTCAGTGTCAGATTGTGTTTGAAATTGGACCAGCTTCTCCGGGTTATCTGTGTGAGTTGTCCATATTGTTGTGTGAGGAATTACAATGCTTGGCTGGTTTCTCTTTCTAACTTTCATGCCAAGAAGCCCTCTCAATAAAGTCCTTGGCATTTCTCCTGAATTTCAGCTGGCAAAATACAGCATTCATTTTAAAATTATGAAATGTTGCATACATAGAAAGGAGTCTGTCCAACGTGTAGACATAATTTAAATAATGATAGTCCAATAGTGACAGAAAGCAGATAGAAAGCTGGGAGTGGAGGTGGAGAGATGATTGCCTGGGAGCGAGAAAGAGGGTAGAAACGTTCTGTGTCTTAATTATAATGTGCACTTACATAAAATGGGTGCATTTTGTTGTAAATAAATCATAGCTTTATGAAGCAAATGAAAAATACACTTGTGTACCCACTTGTCCAACTTAAGTACATTTCCAATACCTTTTTAGCTTTCTGCCTGCTGCTGATCTCTGATTGACAAGCTGTTTTAAAACACAGAATAACTGGGGTTTTATGGCTGAATCATTGCCTACTAAGAAGACGGAGACTGCTGTTTTAGTGGGCAGGTTCTTTGATTTTCATTTTCCTTATTTTGAAATAGCTTGTTAACCTACTTTATGTAGTCTCCCTTGTAAAATATTCTAATTCTGTTTTTAACAAGTGGCATTTTATTTTACTAATAGAAAAAGGTCATGCTAAACTGTGTTTTCTAAGATCACTGGGATGATACTAGCTGGTGGAGTCCAAGGCCTAATATTTATTTTGCACCTATTGGATGCCATACGCTTTGCAGATATGATCTCGTTTCTCACTGGAGCCTATACAATAGGTATTACTTACCTTAAATTTTCTCATATGCAAAACTGAGATTCATAGATGTTAAGAAGCTTGCCCAAGATCCCATGCAAAAGGATGGAGTCAGGGTTTGAACCCCAGTTGTGTGAGCATACTGGCAATGCGGAGAGCTGCCCTTTGCTGGGGAGAGTCGAGCACTTGGCTACCTCCTCTGGTTGTGTCCTGTACCCCTGGACCACGTGGCATATCGCTTCCAGACTTCCTGAATCACAACTGTGACCCAGCACACTCCCTGCCTGTGGCTCTCTCCTGCTGGCCCACCCAGACTCAGCTGCCTGCCAGCTGATCCACAGGGCCTCTGGAATCAGGCGCCACCCTGCTTATCCTGCTGGGTTTTCCTCTCGCCCTCCTGAAGGGCCTCTGTGACTCCAGCTGCCTTTTTTTAAATGTCCCCATATGTTCCAGGTTAAGTGCCTCTGCTTTGCTTTGTTTGTACCTTTCCTTTCCTCAGGGCATTTGCTGTGAGGAAAAAAACAGGAACAACAACACCAACAACAAACTCAGCTTCTCCAGTCCCTATCTGTCATCTCAGAATCTCAACTCCTGCCTCTCTGGGATGCCCCAGATCGTAGCCTCCTTCTCCTTCACTCACCTCCGTCTTTCCGTCTGCAACAGACAGTTTATAATGGTTGAGTGGGTCCTTAATTGTTCTTTAATTCTATGTCTTTTCCATCCACTTAATAATAATAACAAGCTTTATTTATTGAGTCCAATATTGTGGTCTCCATTTATGTGGCTTCCTTTGATTCGCAAAACAATCTTAGAAGAACATTTTCTCCCCATTCAACTGATTGGGAAATTGAGAGAGACATGCTGAGATCACACAGCTTCTAAGTGAGAGACTGAGATTCAAATCCAGTGTGACTTGAGTTTGACCTCTCTTTGTCAACTCCTTGCAAATGCCTTGACAGGAGCAGAAAAGAGAGGACGTGGACTGTGTTTTCCTACTCAGGTTGTGGAGGTGGGTTAGCACATTAACTCCCATGAGCCCTACCCTAGTGCTGAGCGTGGTCTCCAAAAGTCTGAGGCTCCTGGTCACAGAGTTGATAAGCAGAGAGATCAAAATCAAACTAGACCTTTCTGCTCCTAGCGATGCTCCATTGTGTACCTGAAGAACTGGTTCTTTAGATTTTTTGTTTTTTATTCTCTGCAGGATTTAGCATAAGGCTGGATATCAGTGAAACTTTTCAAGTAGTTATGGGTTGATTTGAACCCCCCCCCCCCAAAGGTTCCTTTTATTCTGTTGGAAGTGTGAGACTATCAGGCATATTTCAGTAGGGAAGAGTAGAACCCATAAAGAATGTTGGAGGATTTTTTTCTTGTTGAGGTTGTGTTTTGTTTAGCAGGCTCAGGCTGGGATTGAACACACCAGCCCCAGTGCCCAGGGCCAGCGCTCTAACCACTGAGATACAGGTTGGGCTCGGTGGTTCACACCTGTAATCCTAGCACTCTGGGAGACCGAAGTGGGTGGATTGCTTGAGTTCATGAGCTTGAGCCCTTGAGACCCTGCCTCTGAAAATAGCCGGTGTTGTGGCAGGTGCCTATAGTCCTAGCTACTTGGGAGGCTGAGACAAGAGAATAACTTAAACCCGAAAGTTTGAGGTTCCTGTGAGCTAAGATGGAATAGCACTCTACTGAGTGCGACAAAGTGAGACTCTGTCCCCCAAAAAAAATTTGAATTTTTTTTTTTTTTTTTTTTTTTGAGACAGAGCCTCAAGCTGTCCCCCTGGTAGAGTGCTATGGCTTCACTGCTCACAGCAACCTCCAACTCCTAGGCTCAAGCGAGTCTCCTGCCTCAGCCTCCCAGGTAGCTGGGACCACAGGCGCCCGCCACAACGCCCGGCTATTTTTTGGTTGTAGCCGTCCTTGTTATTTGGCGGGCCTGGGCTGGATTCGAACCCACTACCTTAGGTTTATGTGGCTGGTGCCTTAGCCACTTGAGCCACAGGCACCAAACCAAAAAAGTTGGAGTTTTAGAAGAGACAATATAAAAACACAGATGAGGTGAGATAGATAAGAGCTTATCCTTCAGAGTAACTCACTATTTAAAAAACCCAAACCTACAAAAAAGGGACTCCTTTATGTTGTAAAAATATGCTGTAATATGTTAAGACTTTGGGTGCTCAAAATATACTTCTGCTACCCACCCACATGTCCTGTGCCTCTTAGATATTCCTGCAAATAGCCCCTCATGAAGAACAGATCTGTATCAGGTGTAGTCCCCCGGCCTTGGACTGTGTTCCCCACCTTTGTTTTGATCAGCAGAGTGTTTAGAACAGTTGTCAGCGGTATTTGCAGTGAGGCATGTTAGCACAGTGGATGCTTAAGTGAAGATGGGTGCCGACTGTCTCCCACCTTTCTTTTCCTTGGATTTTCCCCAGGTGTGCAAGCTATATCATTTCCAAGGGCTGCGGAGCTTCCGAGTATTGTGCACGATGTTGAAAGCTCTCCTGGAATGAAGAAATGCCAGAGGACTCAAATAACTATGTTTTTGTTCTTTGGCTCTGCAGCCTTTCTTGATGTTACAATCTGTGAGGTTTAAAACTATCATAGCTGTTTATGGGATGGTCTTGGAGTCCAACAGATCAAGGTCAAATTCTGACTCTATCACTTAGTATTAAAAGTTGGGGGACTTTGGGCAATTCACGCACCTCTCTGAGCTTCTGATTTCTCATCTGTAAAGTGAAAGCAGTAACACTTCATCTCGTGGGGTTGCTGTGATGGTTGACAAAACAGATTCTAAGTACATGGCGCTTGGCTCCTGTGTGTGTGTGTGCACGCGTGCATTGATCAGAGACAGAAGTAGCAGCTGTGTTTGAGAGTGTGTGTGAGAGACAGTGGTAGTAGCTGTTGTTTGAACTGTAGTGCCCACAAAGCAGGAGCTATTTTTGGAGAAGAGGGGTCCTCTCACTGCTCCCAGTCCCTACCCATGCTGGGGATGTGCATCTGTCTCTGTCATTAGTCTGGGAACAAGTCTCTTGTCCCAGCTGTCTTTCTGTTGCCTTGGCCTGCCAGCACTGGGCTGAGGCCACTCCCTACATTCCTCCTCCTCCTTGTATCCCCATCTTCCTATTCTGGCTGTCCCCCCAGCTTGGAGCTTGCTGCTCTTTGAGGGTTGGACCCTGATTCTCCTGTCTAGGCTGCCTGGGAAACAGGTGCAGGTCCTCTGAAGCTCCAGTCCCCTGACCAGATATGTGGATCATTTCATTGGAACCATCCTGAGACTCACTCCAACACTTCTTGCAGCTCTCTGCCTCTAACTTGACAACTTTAATGTGATACCCTATCATATGACATGGTGTCTTGGCTTATGGGTAAAAGATAAAACAAATGAGTGAAAGAACGAGACAGAAAGAGAGAGAAATAGATGTTAGTTTATTTCTTTTTTTTTTTTTTAATTTTAGCTCAACATGATGATACAAAAGGTTAGGTTACATTGTTTGCAGTTTCTAAGGTAAAGTTCAAGTTGTAGTTGAGCCCTTCACCCAGGGGGTGTGCTGTAAACCCTTACATTGGGCACCATAGATGAGAGCTTACCAATCCCCTACTCTCTCCCCCTTTCAACCCCTCTTCTTGAATGTGCTTGTGTTTTCTCTCATTTGGGCATGGCGTTGTTTTTCTACTGGTTTCATATTAGTATTGAGTGCATTGGGTACTTGCATTTCCTTTCTTGTGATACTTTATTAAGAAGAATGTGCTTCAACTCCATCCAGGTAAACACAAAAAATGTAAAGTCTCCATCTTTTTTTTTTTTTTTTTTTTTGAGACGGAGCCTCAAGCTATCCCCCTGGGTAGAGTGCCATGGCATCACAGCTCATAGCAACCTCCAACTCCTGGGCTCAAG